>JAGDYQ010000051.1:461567-598732 GCA_021962125.1 Bulinus truncatus
GCCTAGTCTCTCGTTCAGGTTATAGTCTCCCTTGTTTTAATCAACACCCCCTCTAAAACCAAAGACCTGATTAAGATTTGACTCTTTTACTAACCCTTGCCAATGGTCTTGTCTATCCCTACTCCCCCCCCCCCCCCGACGAAGACCAAAGCTATGGATGACACAAGCGTACAGACAAAGACCAAAGCTATGGATGACAC
Organism: Bulinus truncatus; assembly: GCA_021962125.1. NCBI lineage: Eukaryota > Metazoa > Mollusca > Gastropoda > Planorbidae > Bulinus > Bulinus truncatus. Next base: position 461,768 of record JAGDYQ010000051.1, read on the forward strand.
AAGATGTGACAGACAAAAACCAAAGCTATGGATGACACATGATGTGACAGACAAAGACCAAAGCTATGGATGACACAAGATGTGACAGACAAAGACCAAAGCTATGGATGACATGATGTGACAGACAAAGACCAAAGCTATGGATGACACATGATGTGACAGACAAAAACCAAAGCTATGGATGACATGATGTGACAGACAAAGACCAAAGCTATGGATGACACAAGATGTGACAGACAAAGACCAAAGCTATGATGACACATGATGTGACAGACAAAGACCAAAGCTATGGATGACACATGATGTGACAGACAAAGACTAAAAGCTATGGATGACACATGATGACAGACAAAGACCAAAGCTATGGATGACACAAGATGTGACAGACAAAGACCAAAGCTATGGATGACACAAGATGTGACAGACAAAGACCAAAGCTATAGATGACACAAGATGTGACAGACAAAGACCTGAAAGCTTATGGATGACACAAGATGTGACAGACAAAGACCAAAGCTATGGATGACACAAGATGTGACAGACAAAGACCAAAGCTATGGATGACACAAGATGTGACAGACAAAGACCAAAGCTATGGATGACACAAGATGTGACAGACAAAGACCCTCAGCTATGGATGACACAAGATGTGACAGACAAAGACCAAAGCTATGGATGACACAAGATGTGACAGACAAAGACCAAGCTATGGATGACACAAGATGTGACAGACAAAGACCAAAGCTATGACACAAGATGGAGCAGACGAAGACCAAAGCTATGGATGACACATGAGGACAGACAAAGACCAAAGCTATGGATGACACATGATGTGACAGACAAAGACCAAAGCTATGGATGACACAAGATGTGACAGACAAAGACCAAAGCTATGGATGACACAAGATGTGACAGACAAAGACCAAAGCTATGGATGACACAAGATGTGACAGACGAAGACCAAAGCTATGGATGACACATGATGTGACAGACGAAGACCAAAGCTATGGATGACACATGATGTGACAGACGAAGACCAAAGCTGTGAATGACACAAGATGTGACAGATTAAGACCAAATCTGTGAATGACACAAGATGTGACAGATTAAGACCAAAGCTGTGAATGACACAAGATGTGACAGATTAAGACCAAAGCTGTGGGAATGACACAAGATGCGACAGATTAAGACCAAAGCTGTGAATGACACAAGATGTGACAGATTAAGACCAAAGCTGTGAATGACACAAGATGTGACAGACGATGACGAAAGCTGTGAATGACACAAGATGTGACAGACGATGACGAAAGCTGTGAATGACACAAGATGTGACAGACGATGACGAAAGCTGTGAATGACTCTTTAAGTAGCGCTCTGTATTATGAGCTCACGTTCAACAGTTTAACATGGTTAAAATGTGAAGCACAATTTACACAATGTAAAAAGCTACATATTTAACAAGATTATAACGTGAATAGGCTTATATTTATCTCATTTATTATTTTTAACTCAATTTAACAAATTGAACACTTTCAATTGTTATATTTTAACACTGGCTGTACCCTGCTAAACCTTTGCATAGAGTTATATTCCCTTATGTTTGATCGGTAGGCTAGGTTATTTTTTTTGGTTTCGGGCAGATCCGATTTTTTCATAATTGAATTTCGAACTGGAATACTGTTGTATTAATTCTTTACTTTCGATTTAACGCAGAACCCAAATCGCTTATATATATATATATATATATATATATATATATATATATATATATATATATATATTATAATTAAATGTAATATATTTTAACACGCTTGATTACTGTCTCAAGCCATGTAAAACAGTCACATATTTAACACGTTTAACAAATTCGTGTTTAACGGTGACACGCGTAACGTGTTTAAACACAATTAAACGCGTGTAATATAAGATGTTCGCCCCCCAAGTCAAAAACGTTTGGCCCATCTCGAAACTGTTTTTCGCTGCACGTCTTTGTAAAGCTATGCACAGGCTGTAGGTTTGTTTGTCGAAACTAATCTTAATTAGAATGGGGTGGGTGAGAGATAGAGAGAGGTGAGTGAGAGAGTGAGAGAAAGAAAGCGGGGGTGGGGGGAGAGAAAGAGGGAACGAGTGAGAGGGTAGAGGTTGGGTGCTAAAAGAAACCAAAAGTTCAAAGACTTTCATTAAAATCTGAGTCAATCAGGGAGCCACATCCGTTTGATGATTTACACGGAGAAATTGCAGAATGGTGGAGGAGGGGAGGGTTGAAGGAGAAGATGGAAAGATGGAGAAGAAAAGGGATGGATGAATAATATGTAAACATGAGTAAAACAACACACACACACACACACACACACACACACATACACGTAAGGGGGAAGAGAGTATTTTGATAGTTTCTTGTTAAGGACGGTACTAAAATTTGTGCCTAATCCGGTACGATTTCCCGGAGCACGTTTGATTCTCCAGATCTGATACGATTCCCCTATTCCAGTACGATTCCCCAATGTTGGTACGATTCCCCAACGTTGGTACGATTCCTCAATGTCGGTAGATTCCCCAACGATTCCTTTATTCCTTTATTCACTGATGCCGGGACCATGCCCTGTTCCACTACCATCCCCTATCCCGGTACCATCCCCTATTCCGGTACCATCCCCTCTTCCGGTACCATCCACAATTCCGGTACCATCCCGTATTCCGGTACCGTCCCCTATTCCGGTACTATCCCGTATTCCGGTATTATCTTCTATTCCGGTACCATCCCCTATTCCAGTACCATCCCGTATTCCGATACCATCCCCTATTCCGGTATCATCCCCTATTCCGGTTCCATCCCATATTCCGGTACCATCCCATATTCCGGTACCATCCCGTATTCGGATAAAAATAAATTGTATAGAAAGCTTCTGTAAACGAATTGAAACTTGAAGTTTCAGGTACAAAGAATCGATTTGAGATCAGAAAATCTGGTTAATATTACTCGGCTCCGATACATATAAATGTTACACTAATACTGAAAAAAAAAACATGTGTAAGCCGTGATATAAACCAAAGAAAATTATAATCAGCATTTTAGTATAGCTAAACTTAGCTTCACTTAAAAGTACAATAACTCATATTATAATCATGAAGTCCTAACTGCGCTTTTTTTTTCAGATTTTTAAAATTGCACAAGTATTTAAATACAAATTGTCAAACTCTAACATCCACAGTTTGTTGAATATACCGACTAGAATAGAAAAATACAGGAAGACTATGTTGTTATTTAATGTAATTATTATATCAGAGGTTGTTTAGTTACATACTTGGATTTTATTTAAGTTTTAATTTATGTTCAAGCATCCCTATATAGCCAGTAGTTAAAAACTCACCCCTTTATAGCCTGTAATAATAATAAACTCAACACTATATAGCCTGTAATAATAGAATCACCCCTATATAGCCAGTAATAATAGACTCACCCCTATATAGCCAGTAATAATAGACTCACCCCTATATAGCCTGTAATAATAAAGTCACCCCTATATAGCCTGTAATATTACACTCACCCCTATGTAGTCACTTGAAATAATAAATTCACCCCTATATAGTCACTTGTAATAAACTCAATTCAAGGTACGGTGTACGGTTAGGGAAATAATTGTCAAATTTTCTTAAATTCAGTCAGTCCCCCCCCCCACCCCGTAGTCCGGACAATGAGTTTTATTTTCAATTTTATTTTATTTAGGTCAATACAGTTCAGGCACAAAACAGAAGTCAAAAAAAAAAAAAACTGTTATTATTCTTGAAGCTTAATGTCTCAAACTAGGGAGCGACCGATAATCGGATCGGTATCGGTATCGGACCGATATTGGCACTATCGGTTAATATCGGATCGGCCGATTTTTCTAGGCAGCGACCGATAATAAAACCGATATTGGCACTATGGCCGTTTTTTTGGCTGCTGATACATTGTTTTTTTTTTTTTTTCACAAATCTAGTAACTCTAAACTGGTTTTGGTTTACAGAGTTAAAGCTTACTTACAGACTTCCAGTTAACTGTTCACCTGAGTGAAGTGATTTACTGATATAATTAAGTGTTTTTTTTAAAATCTGCTACAGGTCTATAGGGTACCAAATATTAAAAAAATTATTTTAATTTCATCACAACTTTCAAAAGTTAGTGAAGTTACAATTAACAATTAATACATTTTTACTTTTTTAGTTTGACATTAATTATTTACAAATTTATCTTACTTTTCTGTTTGTGTACATGTAAAAAGTAAAAACAACAAATAGTTTGTTATAAGTTTAATTTTAAACAATAAACATGCAGATTTCTGAGATTATGCAGGCATGGTTTGTGTTTCTGACTTCAGTCTTCCGGTCTGTATTGTCAAATCTTTTGTTCTTCTAATCTTCTTCATCTGCAAGACACCCTTTCATTAATAGCAAAATATCGGTGTCGGTATCGGTATCGGCAAAAATGCTGCGGGAAAATATCGATATCGGACTATGGGTAAAAAGGCATATCGGTCGCTCCATATCTCAAACATTAATTTCGCATTAATTATTTCTATTAATTGGTATATTTTAAATTGGTTTAGTCATTTATTTATTTGTATATATTTGTTTATCTATATGTTTATGTATTTATCTATATGTTTATGTATTTATCTATATGTTTATGTATTTATCTATATGTTTATGTATTTATTTATATGTTTATATTAGCCTGCATTTAACACTCGATGTAGTCTCGCGCGTCCAACCGTGATGCTAAGGTGTGCGTCAGTAATTGTGTGTGTATTAATGTACGTGTGAGTGTGCTATGACATGGCTATGACTAATTTCTTCTATATATCAGCGACAAGCGTTTACTATGCTTGTATTACAAAAATAAAACAAGCCAAAATTGTTTTCATAAATTATAAACTCCAAAAAAAAATTCATTTTCATAAACAGATCATTGTATTAATAACCTAGATATTCCATCCCATAATCTCACCTGAATGTGCCGTGTTTTATCGCGAGTACTTGGCATGTAAATATAAAAAAAGAAAAAAAAATCTTTCCTTATCCATTCTGGCAACAAGAGAACTCTTCCAAAAGATACGCACGAGTTTCCAGCGCGTGCTGTATTTTTTGAAGCAACCAATTAAAATCCTTCAACTGGCTCTCCATAAAATACCGCAGCCTGGCATCATTTGACATGAAGGATACATTTAAACCTTGATGTGATAGGTTTAATGTTTCAAGGGTTTAAAATTGGTTTGTTCTAGTTTTTTTGTTGTTTCGGCTTTTGTTTTTTTTTTTTTTTAATTAGAATTTAATACGAGGATCAGCTTGACTTTCTCTAGACGCAGATACGATTTTTAAAAATCTCACAAACAAGCAAATAAAATAATATATCATGTGACCATATGTATAAAAATAAAAGATCAATAAAACCGATATTGTGATTCTCAGAACGTCGAAGAAAAAACGTGTAAGAGCAAAAACGATTGTTTTTTTGTTTTTTTTTTGAAAATAGAACGGAAAAATAAATCATGATCCAAACAGTTTAGAAAAAAATGTACATTATACAGTCGATTCCGCTTAATTGGGACACATCGGGACCGAGGCTTTTGTCCTAATTAAGCGGCTGTCCCAATTAAACATACACATTTTTACTATTGGCTTTTGGTTTGGTTTCTTTGAGATTTGTCCTAAATAAGTGCGGCTGTCCCAACTAAGCGGTGTCCCAATTAAGCGGAATCCATTGTATTTGGATCAGAGATGAGCGGATACCAGCGGACGCGTCCGCTTACGGACGCAGATCCGCAGACTTTTCCGAACTGGGCGGACTGACAGCGGACGTGCTTCGTATGGATAAGTTGCGGACTTTGCGGACTGACGCGGATCTTCTTTAGCGTTACCATAAAAAATTTCAAGTCATTTAAACAGCTAAATTTCAGCAATGCGGACGCGCGGACCGACTGCGGACCAATGTTGTAAGATTCTGCGGACGCGGACGCGGATCATTGATAGAAATCCGCGGACGGACGCGGACGCTAAATTTCAAGATCCGCACACCTCTGATTTGGATCCAAGTGAAAATGAACAGCGCCCGCTTGAAAACATTTACAACGAGTTTCTAATTGCAATAAGAATAAATAGAGCGAGAGACAGACAGACAGCACATATACAAAATTCAACAAAAAAAAAAAACTTGACAACCATAACAAGGATTACATGTTTCCCATTATTTTCAAAAAGAGTCAAATGAATCAGTGGAGCTTTAAGCTTTTAAATAAGTCGTTCGATCATCACCATGGTCCTAAAGGTTGGGAAAAAATTTAATGAATACAAAATTTGATAAAAACTGCTTTAATCATTTAAAAAAAACTTAAAATTATGAAGGGAGGGTTACATCGAAGATATTATATGTAATGTGAACAGTGCCCAAGACATCATTTATTATATTCTGTTTAAAAAAAGTTCCCTAGCCCTAAAGGGCCATCGGGGCAAATGAATTGTAGAATTGTTTCTATAACTTCCGAATATGAAGGAATTGTATGGTTAATAAAACGCCCAGCCGTCTTTACTTCCCCAACTTAAAGTCACGTACCAATTTAAAGGGGAACTTGTGGGACGACTTTGAACATATTTCACCTGAAAGAATCGAACCCAGGACTTTCAGGTTGACAGTCGAATATCTACACCACTCGGCCATCCGTCCCACATATATCTGTTTAACCTGAATATAATTATTTAAAAACTTATAGGTTTTTGCAGTGGACCCACAAAAACGATTAACTATGCAATTACTGGCAGTAGAATAAATAGCAACACTGCAACTTTATAGATAGCAGATTTTTTCACACAATGGAAAACACTATTTTAAACTTTCAGTCTCATAAATGAGCATGTCAGACTTATAATAAGAACAACAATCTAGGATTCAAGTTAAGTAAATAAAAAAACACGTAAAATTAAATTATCAGTACATATTTATTGATTCAATAAAAAAAAAAAGCACCATTAAAAAAAAAACATACTGCAAGGAAAAAGTATTTTTGTTTTTATTCAAGTAGTCCATGGTAAGTAGCCCTTCAAATATTTTTAATAATTCATATTCATTTCTTTTGTAATTTGATATCTTCTAACACTACTAACCCTTGCATTCATGCTCAGATTTTGAAATATAGTAAAGAAAATTTACAAGAAAATATTATCTTGGCAGGTTTCAAGAAAAAAAAAAGAAGAAAAGAATGCTGGGCTGGAAACAATGTTGAGGCAGCCTTTTGAAGGAACAACAAATTATAAAGATGTGAGCCAGCAAGAAGAAAAATTAACCCTCCTCGGATGCCACCAGTGGTGCCAATGACCATCACATCTAACAAGACAAGTACCAGAGATTCAAAAGAACATTTTACGGTGAAGTAGTTTTATTAGACTTTGGAAAAAAAGAAAAATATAAGTTTGAGTAAGTTTTTGCATGTTAGCCAGCCTTCTATTCATTTTGAAATGAAAACCTTCTCGACAGATGAAAACAAAATGACAGTCTGATGGCAGCCTGCTCCTGATGTGAGATGTTAGCTCCAGACCATATTGAAAAAGAGAAAGGGACAGTATTTTCTGAATCCAACAAATCAACCCGATGCGAGTGAAAAATATGGATCTGATTAGTAAAGAAAAGGAAATTTGGACTGATACCATAGGGCAGCCCCATTTTGTAAAGAACATTTGAAAGAGTTGAGCTGGCAAGGAGAGGAAAAAGAAAACCCTACTGATGCCAACATACTAGTACTATTATTGCCAATAACCACATCATCAAACAAGTTTAAGCTAATTTTCGATGCTCTCTGTGCCAGACGAATGCAATGTCTGGGATGACACAGTGCCAATGGGCCCCAGGTACATTGGATGGAAGGAAGGAAGGAAGGAAGGAAGGGAAAGTATTTTTGTTTTTATTCAAGTAGTCCATGGTAAGTAGCCCTTCAAATATTTTTAATAATTCATATTCATTTCTTTTGTAATTTGGATATCTTCTAACACTACTAACCCTTGCATTCATGCTCAGATTTTGAAATATAGTAAAGAAAATTTACAAGAAAATATTATCTTGGCAGGTTTCAAGAAAAAAAAAAAAGAAGAAAAGAATGCTGGGCTGGAAACAATGTTGAGGCAGCCTTTTGAAGGAACAACAAATTATAAAGATGTGAGCCAGCAAGAAGAAAAATTAACCCTCCTCGGATGCCACCAGTGGTGCCAATGACCATCACATCTAACAAGACAAGTACCAGAGATTCAAAAGAACATTTTACGGTGAAGTAGTTTTATTAGACTTTGGAAAAAAGAAAATATAAGTTTGAGTAAGTTTTTGCATGTTAGCCAGCCTTCTATTCATTTTGAAATGAAAACCTTCTCGACAGATGAAAACAAAATGACAGTCTGATGGCAGCCTGCTCCTGATGTGAGATGTTAGCTCCAGACCATATTGAAAAAGAGAAAGGGACAGTATTTTCTGAATCCAACAAATCAACCCGATGCGAGTGAAAAATATGGATCTGATTAGTAAAGAAAAGGAAATTTGGACTGATACCATAGGGCAGCCCCATTTTGTAAAGAACATTTGAAAGAGTTGAGCTGGCAAGGAGAGGAAAAAGAAAAACCCTACTGATGCCAACATACTAGTACTATTATTGCCAATAACCACATCATCAAACAAGTTTAAGCTAATTTTCGGGATGCTCTCTGTGCCAGACGAATGCAATGTCTGGGATGACACAGTGCCAATGGGCCCCAGGTACATTGGATGGAAGGAAGGAAGGAAGGAAGGGAAAGTATTTTTGTTTTTATTCAAGTAGTCCATGGTAAGTAGCCCTTCAAATATTTTTAATAATTCATATTCATTTCTTTTGTAATTTGGATATCTTCTAACACTACTAACCCTTGCATTCATGCTCAGATTTTGAAATATAGTAAAGAAAATTTACAAGAAAATATTATCTTGGCAGGTTTCAAGAAAAAAAAAGAAGAAAAGAATGCTGGCTGGAAACAATGTTGAGGCAGCCTTTTGAAGGAACAACAAATTATAAAGATGTGAGCCAGCAAGAAGAAAAATTAACCCTCCTCGGATGCCACCAGTGGTGCCAATGACCATCACATCTAACAAGACAAGTACCAGAGATTCAAAAGAACATTTTACGGTGAAGTAGTTTTATTAGACTTTGGAAAAAAGAAAAATATAAGTTTGAGTAAGTTTTTGCATGTTAGCCAGCCTTCTATTCATTTTGAAATGAAAACCTTCTCGACAGATGAAAACAAAATGACAGTCTGATGGCAGCCTGCTCCTGATGTGAGATGTTAGCTCCAGACCATATTGAAAAAGAGAAAGGGACAGTATTTTCTGAATCCAACAAATCAACCCGATGCGAGTGAAAAATATGGATCTGATTAGTAAAGAAAAGGAAATTTGGACTGATACCATAGGGCAGCCCCATTTTGTAAAGAACATTTGAAAGAGTTGAGCTGGCAAGGAGAGGAAAAAGAAAAACCCTACTGATGCCAACATACTAGTACTATTATTGCCAATAACCACATCATCAAACAAGTTTAAGCTAATTTTCGGGATGCTCTCTGTGCCAGACGAATGCAATGTCTGGGATGACACAGTGCCAATGGGCCCCAGGTACATTGGAGGAAGGAAGGAAGGAAGGAAGGAAGGAAGGGAAAGTATTTTTGTTTTTATTCAAGTAGTCCATGGTAAGTAGCCCTTCAAATATTTTTAATAATTCATATTCATTTCTTTGTAATTTGGATATCTTCTAACACTACTAACCCTTGCATTCATGCTCAGATTTTGAAATATAGTAAAGAAAATTTACAAGAAAATATTATCTTGGCAGGTTTCAAGAAAAAAAAAAAGAAGAAAAGAATGCGGGCTGGAAACAATGTTGAGGCAGCCTTTTGAAGGAACAACAAATTATAAAGATGTGAGCCAGCAAGAAGAAAAATTAACCCTCCTCGGATGCCACCAGTGGTGCAATGACCATCACATCTAACAAGACAAGTACCAGAGATTCAAAAGAACATTTTACGGTGAAGTAGTTTTATTAGACTTTGGAAAAAAAGAAAAATATAAGTTTGAGTAAGTTTTTGCATGTTAGCCAGCCTTCTATTCATTTTGAAATGAAAACCTTCTCGACAGATGAAAACAAAATGACAGTCTGATGGCAGCCTGCTCCTGATGTGAGATGTTAGCTCCAGACCATATTGAAAAAGAAAGGGACAGTATTTTCTGAATCCAACAAATCAACCCGATGCGAGTGAATATGGATCTGATTAGTAAAGAAAAGGAAATTTGGACTGATACCATAGGGCAGCCCCACATTTGTAAAGAACATTTGAAAGAGTTGAGCTGGCAAGGAGAGGAGAAAAAGAAAAACCCTACTGATGCCAACATACTAGTACTATTATTGCCAATAACCACATCATCAAACAAGTTTAAGCTATTTTCGGGATGCTCTCTGTGCCAGACGAATGCAATGTCTGGGATGACACAGTGCCATTGGGCCCCAGGTATATTGGATGGAAGGAAGGATGGAAGGAAGGGAAAGTATATTTTTGTTTTTATTCAAGTAGTCCATGGTAAGTAGCCCTTCAAATATTTTTAATAATTCATATTCATTTCTTTTGTAATTTGGATATCTTCTAACACTACTAACCCTTGCATTCATGCTCAGATTTTGAAATATAGTAAAGAAAATTTACAAGAAAATATTATCTTGGCAGGTTTCAAGAAAAAAAAAAGAAGAAAAGAATGCTGGGCTGGAAACAATGTTGAGGCAGCCTTTTGAAGGAACAACAAATTATAAAGATGTGAGCCAGCAAGAAGAAAATTAACCCTCCTCGGATGCCACCAGTGGTGCCAATGACCATCACATCTAACAAGACAAGTACCAGAGATTCAAAAGAACATTTTACGGTGAAGTAGTTTTATTAGACTTTGGAAAAAAGAAAAATATAAGTTTGAGTAAGTTTTTGCATGTTAGCCAGCCTTCTATTCATTTTGAAATGAAAACCTTCTCGACAGATGAAAACAAAATGACAGTCTGATGGCAGCCTGCTCCTGATGTGAGATGTTAGCTCCGACTGACATTCATCCACCCACTTATCTATCGACTGACTTCATTCCTTCATCCATCCATCTATCTATCCATCGACTGACTTTTTCATCCATCCATCTATCCATTGACTGACATTCATCCATCCATCTATCCATCGACTGACTTTTTCATCCATCCATCTATCCATTGACTGACTTTTTCATCAATCCATCTATCCATTGACTGACTTTTTCATCCATCCATCTATCCATCGACTGACTTTTTCATCCATCCATCTATCCATCGACTGGCTTATTCATTCATCCATCTATCCATTGACTGACTTATTCCTTCATCCATCCTTTTACTTTCACCGTTCGGTCTGTTTGTCCTATCTGGCCTCATTCATCTTTCGCTACATTTTAATCTTCTAAAAAGAGAAACTTGTTGTAAATTGTTTCAAATCCAAGCTTTTTTCATTTCACTTGGATCTAAATATATTTTACATTTTTTTCTAAATCGTTTGAATCAAAATTAATTTTTTTTCCTTCTGTCTACAAAAAATGGGGGGCTGAAACTGTTTTTGCTCTTACACGTTTTTTTCTTCGACGTTCTGAGAATCACAATATCGGTTTTTATTGATCTTTTATTTTTATGCATATGGTCACATGCTATATTTTGTTGCATTGTTTGCATAGATTTTTGAAAAATCTTTATCTGCGTCTAGAAAGTCAAGCTGATCCTCGAATCAAATTTTAATTTAAAAAAAAAACAAAAACAAAAACCGAAAACAACAAAAAAACCGAGAACAAAACCAATTTTAAACCCTTGTAACATTAAAGCCTGATCGCCATCCAAAGGTTTAAATGTCATTCTTCGCATGTCAATGATGCCAGGCTGCGTGGTGTTTTATGGAGAGCCAGTTGAAGGATTTTAATTAGTCGATTCAAAAATTACAGCACGCGCTGGAAACTCGTGCGTATCTTTTGGAAGTTCTATTTTTTGCCAGAATGGATAAGGAAAGATTTTTTTTTTTTTATTTTTATAATTAAATGCCCAGTACTCGCGAAAAAACACGGGTACATTCAGGTGAGATTATATGGGATGGAATATCTAGGTTATTAATACAATGATCTGTTCAGTTTATGAAAATGAATTTTTTTTTTGGAGTTTATAATTTATAAAAACAATTTTGGCATGTTTTATTTTTGTAATACAAGCATAGTAAACGCTTGTCGCTGATATATAGAAGAAATTAGTCATAGCCATGTCATGGCACACTCACACGTATATTAATACACACACAATTACTGACGCACACCTTAGCATTACGGTTGGACGCGCGAGACTACGAGCGAGTGTTAAATGCAGGCTATATAAACATATAAATAAATACATAAACATATAAATAAATACATAAACATATAAATAAATACATAAACATATAAATAAATACATAAACATATAAATAAATACATAAACATATAAATAAATACATAAACATATAGATAAACCAATTTAAAATATAGGGCTACCAATTAATAGAAATAATTAGTTCGACATTAATGTTTGCGACATTAATCTTCAAGAATAATAAAAGTTTATTTTTTTGTTTTTTTACTTCTGTTTTGTGCCTGAACTGTATTGACCTAAATAGAATAAAATTAAAAATAAAACTCATTGTCCGAACTACGGTGGGGGGGGGGGGGGAGGCGCTGAATTAAAGAAAATTTGACAATTATTTCCCTAACCGCACACCGTACCTTGAATTGAGTTTATTACAAGTGACTATATAGGGGTGAATTTATTATTTCAAGTGACTACATATGGGTGAGTGTATTATTACAGGCTATATAGGGATGAGTGTATTATTACAGGCTATATAGGGGTGAGTGTATTATTACAGGTTATATAGGGGTGAGTGTATTATTACAGGCTATATAGGGATGAGTGTATTATTACAGGCTATATAGGGATGAGTGTTTTATTACAGGCTATATAGGGATGAGTGTATTATTACAGGCTATATAGGGGTAGTGTATTATTACAGGCTATATAGGGATGAGTGTATTATTACAGGCTATATAGGGATGAGTGTATTATTACAGGCTATATAGGGATGAGTGTATTATTACAGGTTATATAGGGATGAGTGTATTATTACAGGCTATATAGGGATGAGTGTATTATTACAGGCTATATAGGGATGAGTGTATTATTACAGGCTATATAGGGATGAGTGTATTATTACAGGCTATATAGGGGTAGTGTATTATTACAGGCTATATAGGGATGAGTGTATTATTACAGGCTATATAGGGATGAGTGTATTATTACAGGTTATATAGGGATGAGTGTATTATTACAGGCTATATAGGGATGAGTGTATTATTACAGGCTATATAGGGGTGAGTGTATTATTACAGGCTATATAGGGGTGAGTGTATTATTACAGGCTATATAGGGGTGAGTGTATTATTACAGGCTATATAGGGATGAGTGTATTATTACAGGCTATATAGGGATGAGTGTATTATTACAGGCTATATAGGGATGAGTGTATTATTACAGGCTATATAGGGGTGAGTCTATTATTACAGGCTATATAGTGTTGAGTTTATTATTATTACAGACTATATAGGGGTGAGTTTTTAGCTACTGGCTATATGGGGGTGCTTGAACATAAATTAAAACTTAAATAAAATCCAAGTATGCAACTAAACAACCTCTGATATAGCGAAGTACATTAAATAACAACTTAGTCCTCCTGTATTTTTCTATTCTAGTCGGTGTTCAACAGACTGTGGATGCTAGAGCTTGACGATTTGTATTTAAATACATGTGCAATTTTAAAAATCTGAAAAAAAGCGCAGTTACGACTTTATGATTATAATATTAGCTATTGTACTTTTAAGTGAAGCTAAGTTTAGCTATACTAAAATGCTGATTATAATTTTCTTTGGTTTATATCACGGCTTACACATGTTGTTTTTTTTCAGTATTAGAGTAACATTTACATGTATCGGAGTCGAGTAATATTAACCAGATTTTCTGTTCTCAAATCGATTCTTTGTACCTGAAACTTCAAGTTTCAATTCATTTACAGAACCTTTCTATACAATATATTTTTATCCGAATACGGGATGGTACCGGAATATGGGATGGAACCGGAATAGGGGCTGATACCGGAATAGGGGATGCTACCGGAATAGGGGATGCTACCGGAACAGGGGATGGTATCGGAATACGGGATGGTATCGGAATACGGGATAATACCGGAATACGGAATAGTACCGGAATAGGGGACGGTACCGGAATACGGGATGGTACAGGAATAGGGGATGGTACCGGGATAGGGAATGGTACCGGAATAGGGGATAGTCCCGGCATCAGTGAATAAAGGAATAAAGGAATCGTTGGGGAATCAACCAACATTAGGGAATCGTACTGGAATAGGGGAATCGTTTCAGAACTGGGGAATCAAACGTGCACCGGGAAATCGTACCGGATTAGGCACAAATTTTGGTACCGTCCTCAACAAGAAACTATCAAAATACTCTCTTCCCCCTTACGTGTATGTGTGTGTGTGTTGTTTTACTCATGTTTACATATTATTCATCCATCCCTTTTCTTCTCCATCTTTCCATCTTCTCCTTCAACCCCCCCCCTCCTCCACCATTCTGCAATTTCTCCGTGTAAATCATCAAACGGATGTGGCTGCCTGATTGACTCAGATTTTAATGAAAGTCTTTGAACTTTTGGTTTCTTTTAGCACCCAACCTCTACCCCCTCACCCGTTCCCTCTTTCTCTCCACCCACCCCCACTTTCTTTCTCTCCCTCTCTCACTCACCTCTCTCTATCTCTCACCCACCCCATTCTAATTAAGATTAGTTTCGAGAAACAAACCTACAGCCGTTGCAGAGCTTTAAAAAGACGTGCAGCGAAAAACAGTATTGAAATGGGCCAAACGTTTTTGACTCGGGGCGAACATCTTATATTACATGTGTTTAATTGTGTTTAAACACTTTACGTATGTCACCGTTAAACACGAATTTGTTAACCGTGTTAAATATGTGACTGTTTTACATTGCTTGAGACGTGTCAAGCGTGTTAAAATATGTTACATTTAGTTATAATATATATATATATATATATATATATATATATATATATATATATATATATATATATAAAAGCGATTTGGGTTCTGCGTTAAATCGAAAGTAAAGAATTAATACAACAGTATTCCAATTCGAAATTCATTTATGAAAAAATCGGATCTGCCCGAAACCAAAAAAATAACCTAGCCTACCGATCAAACCTAAGGGAATATAACTCTATGCAAAGGTTTAGCAGGGTACAGCTAGTGTTAAAATATAAAAATTGAAAGTGTTCAATTTGTTAAATCGAGTTAAAAATAATAAATATAAGCATATTCGCGTTATAATCTTGTTAAATATGTAGCTTTTTGCAATGTGTAAATTGTGCTTCACATTTTAACCATGTTAAACTGTTGAACGTGAGCTTACAATACAGAGCGCTACTTAAGAGTCATTCACAGCTTTCGTCATCGTCTGTCACATCTTGTGTCATTCACAGCTTTGGTCTTAATCTGTCACATCTTGTGTCATTCACAGCTTTGGTCTTCGTCTGTCACATCTTGTGTCATCCATAGCTTTGGTCTTAATCTGTCACATCTTGTGTCATCCATAGCTTTGGTCTTAATCTGTCACATCTTGTGTCATTCACAGCTTTGGTCTTCGTCTGTCACATCTTGTGTCATCCATAGCTTTGGTCTTAATCTGTCACATCTTGTGTCATCCATAGCTTTGGTCTTAATCTGTCACAGCTTTGGTCTTCGTCGGGGGGGGGGGGGGAGAGTGGGGATAGAGAAGACCAATAGTACGGGTTAGTAAAAGGTCAAATCTTAATCAGGTCTTTGGTTTTAGGAGGGGGGGGGGGTTGTTGATTAAAACTAGGGGAGACTATAACCTGAGCGAGAGACTAGGCATGAATAATTTAATTTTATGCCAGTGGAAAAAAAAAATTCAAATGTTTTTAGCCAGGAATCATTTCAAACCTAAATCACTATTCGCACAGTCCGACACACAGCATATGTATTTTTCACGTGTTTTGTTTTGTTATTGATATATAACTACATGTGTGTTGCCAACTGTTAAGGATACGCATCTACATGTGTGTTGCCAACTAAACAAAGAAAGTAAGCAACCAAGAGTTACTTTTCTTCTAATTTAGAATTTTCGACCTACTTGATAACATTCAATCAAACTTCCAAAAAAAAAAAAACGAGGCTATCATCGCCAAACTGCTAAACCCGGTGAATTAGGCAACAACCAATCAAACAAACCCACGTCATACCAGAACAAATGGGAAGTAATTCATACTGATCATATTTAATTTACTAACTTTTTCTTTCTGCCAATCCCCCCCCCAAACATCCCCGCCCCTTTCTTCTGACTAAACCTTCTGCCCCCCCTCCCAAACCCACTCCTTTCCCTTTTTTACTCACTCTAAGCGCCCACCATTCATTTTTAATCCACTCCCCCCTCCTCCCCAAACCCTTTCTCTCTCCTCCAATCCTTGTGGGTATAAGTGAAATAAAAATTGATAACGCGGGTCGCTTCTTTTCCGAGTCTTGTTTTTGGCCTTATCGGCCGTGGTGGCTTCCTTATCAACAGGGGAGAGAAGCAGGCACAATAACTTACGCTCTCGATGATGGCCGAGCGGAAACTTCCGAGCTTTTCTTTTTTTTTTTTAAAGACTAAGGGGATGCTATCCAAAAGGGAGATTAGAAATATAGAAAGAGTAGCGTCCCATCTTTCCAGACGTAACAGCTGTTGGTTTGTGTTGTTCAAGTTGATACTTTTAGAATTAGATGCGGCGATACTTCGGTTTTAAGTTTGCTGGTCTGGATTTCTTTTTTTTTTTTGTTGTTGTTTTGTGTGGCTTTTTAAAAAAAAAAAAAAAATATTTCAGAGATGATGTCGTTTTGGTGACATGACCGTGAATATTGGTGATGTCATCTTTAGATTAGAATTTAGCGGGGGTGGTTGGTGGTTGGTGGTGGTGGTGGCGTGGGAGTGGGGCTCTATCAAGGCTGGGCCGCAGTGGATGAATCATTTGTAAAAATCAGACTTGATGATATTGCTAATAATTAAATAATAATATATGTACTCAGCCCCGTAGCGTGAAAATTCTACAGCAGGGGCCAGGCAATAGCAAGGGGGGGGGCGGGTAATACATTTTACTAAGTAGAACAAATAAGCAGGGGGGGCAGACAAAACGCAGGGGGGGCCTGCCCCCCTGGCCCCCCGCACGCTACGGGCCTGTATGTACTTTGTTTGACCAACACACTTAACTTTTGGACCACACTTGAAACTCATGTAGGCTATATATATATATATATATATCGAATATATATATATATATATTCGATTTTTTGAGTGTAAACAACAGGATGGCAGTATCGATACATTGTTTTAGATTGAGATATCGAAGAGCCAGTACTTCCGCCTGTATTATTAGCAAACGTAATCAGCGTGAAGTTTGGGGGATTTACTGGCATTTTTACCTGGAAGGAGAAACAGTTTGTAGCTTTTATAATGAACAACAAAACAACAAGAACAAAGTAATGCAAACATGATTACTGTTATCTATCTATCTATCTATCTATCTATCTATCTATCTATCTATCTATCTATCTATTTATGTCCTTGCCAGTATGCCTATCCATCTGCCTATATGTCTGTCTGTATGACTGCCTTTTATCTACCTGTCTGTCTATCTATATCTCTGTCTGTTTGTCTATTTATCTAACTACGTCTGTCTATCTGTCGATTCATCCATTCATCTGCTCACCCATCTGTCAGTCCATCTATGTGCCTGCCTTCTTAATGAATTTATCAATTGATTGTCAGGCAGTCAGTCCGTCTGTCTGTCTAGTTATAATACTACGCGTGCATATTGATACATGGATTGTATGGAGTACGGGAGAACTGTGACAAGAGATCGATATATGTAAACATAATCAATGCAATGTCTATTGAACACGGGATAACCGAAAAATCGGTAAATAAATCACGTAATAATTCTATTTCACAAGGCTCACAATCACAGACAGATGTTGAGGCATTACGAGACCACTAGACAGAAGATAGGTAATCAAAATCTTACTATTCAAATACATGTGAAAGACGCAAGGAAGAAAATTGAATAATTTTTTTTTTCAAAACTCACCCAGAAAGTAGCGAGTATTAAACCTTAAGTAGGGAGTATTCAACTGTAATGCTACTTTTTAATGAAACCAATTACCGGATGCTGTAATACTTCAGACCTGTGTTGCTGACACGTGTAAGTCTGCTGCCTGTATTAGTGGATAGATTAGTCCTGGGATTAGCCGTTTTAAGCCGGGGGGGGGGGGATTTGTTTTTAACGCGAGTTAACATCTCTGCTGTACCCCGGGTACAGCATACAGCCAAACATAATGACATGCACTTAGACAGTCAACTGTACACATGCACTTAGACAGTCAGAGCTAGAGATTAATAAAGTACAATCTTATTCTAACTTTTCTTTTCGACTTTCATAGGCCACTTTAGGTTAATGGGCTCTTGGCGCAGTGTTTTCTACACCTACGTGATGAGACCACCCTACTCTTACAGCTTGTGTTAAATAATATGAACTTTTAAAAACTTTTTAGTTATACATGAAGATGACATTAGCTCTACGTCAAGATGACATTAGCTCTACATGAAAATGACATTATCACTACGTGAAGATGACATAAGCACTATATGAAGATGACATTAGCACTAGATGAAGATGACATTATCACTACATGAAGATGACATTAGCTCTACATGAAGATGACATTAGCACTACGGGAAGATGACATTAGCTGTATATGAAGATGACATTAGCTTTTCATGAAGATGACATTAGTTCTACGTGAAGATGATATTAGCTCTACATGAAGATGACATTAGCTCTACATGAATATGACATTAGCTCTACATAAAGATGACATTAGCTCTACATGAAGGTGATATTAGTTCTACACGAAGATAACATTAGCTCTACACGAAGATGACATTAGCTCTACATAAAGATGACATTAGCTCTACATGAAGAAGACATTAGCTCTACACGAAGATAACATTAGCTATACATGAAGATGAAATTAGCTCTATATAAAGATGACATTAGAACTACATGAAGATGACATTAGCTTTACAAGAAGATAACATTTGTTCTGCATGAAGATGACATTAGCTATACATGAAGATGACATTAGTTATACAAGAAGATGACGTTAGTCACAGAAGAAGCCTTATAGGCTTTGTTTACGTTAATGGTTAGATGCGATCTTCCGATGGTAAAATGATTGACTTGTGACAATTAGGGAGCGACCGATAATCGGATCGGTATCGGACCGATATGGCACTATCGGTTAATATCGGATCGGCCGATTTTCGTAGGAAGCAACCGATAGTCGTACCGATATTGGCACTATGGGTTTTATATCTCATATGTGCCTTTCCTTCCTAAAATAATAATAAAGCAAGAAAGTAATCGCTCCCTTATCATTAACGCGGGTTTTTTTTATAACCCCCCCCCCCCCGGCCCAACCCAGTTTCATTTTAGACACAGCAGCACAAAGATGACGTCACTTACCAACAGGGTCGGCGAGATGAAGGACAAATTTACTTTAATCTTCTTTTGAAGATATCGCTTTGCGTCGATTCTATAAATGTTACTCTTATATTCTTTCATTCATTAACTTTCTTACTATCAACTATTTGTTAAATGTTTTGGTGAACAACAGAAAAGAAAATTGTATTGTAAAATGACACACTTTGATGTTACCGCATTGCAATTCAAAGCAAAATTTTTATCGGTCGGCTTTCATTATTCAGCTTCTTTCGTGTGTCAACATTAAAAATTCTTTCTTTCGTTTCATTTTGGTTAATAGCAACAGTTGTATTAGGGACGAGGCGTGAGTGTTTGCCGGTTTAACTCTTAGAGAAAAATATATTGAAGTTTTTATTGCTATATACAAAGCACAATCGAAAATATGCCTTTCCATCATATCGAGATCGCTAGTTTCAGAACTTTAATTAATTAATAGACTTGCCAGGCAATAAATGATGCCTAGCTGTCGACAAACATTGACAAAACAATTGAAACATAGATTTTAACTTCGTAGGCTGCAGTTGAAAGATAAGTTGGCTTCAATTAATACTATATTTACAACTGCCGATTGCTGAAAGTCCATACAAAGTTTTATTGGTGTTACATTACATTGGTTAGAACCTGGATTATTCTCTCAGGATAGCTAAATCCCAGGATAGGTCCCGGGAAATTTTCTTATTCCGGGATATTGTTGGGTAAATAAAAGGAGGCTGGGAAAGGTACCACCCCACACAATCCCATACAATAGCCGTGGCTACAGAATTATAATTATAAACGGGTTCATTATACGTTCAACAATTGACTATAGTACCTCCACCAATACACTACAGTATATAATGTTAACTAGTGAATGAAAGTTTTCTCTTTTTACATTGACAGGGAAGGGAGCAGGAGGTTTACTTGTCGAAGGGCTAAATAACAAAAACATCTTCATTATATATATTACAAGTGGGGCTTCAATCGACATACCTGGGGGTGAGGGTATGTGCGAACTGCGACAGGGTGGGGGTTGGTAGATATACTTAATAAGTGAACGGAACTTAAACTTCAAATAGTTGAGTGAAATTCTGTTATTTATCGATTTGGTGAAATTTCCGCATTTGGTAAAATTAACGCATTTAAGTGTTGTTTTAAAAATTTTAATTGCAATTTTTTTGGCGCGTTAATGGCAAATTAACGCAGTTTAATCAGCAGCCCTAATAAATGCATTTTTACTTTTTTAGTTTGACATTAGTTATTTACAACTTTATCTTACTTTTCTGTTTGTGAACAAGTAAAAAGTAAAAACAACAAATTGTTTGTTATAAGTTTAATTTTAAACAATAAACATGCAGATTTATGAGATTATGCAGGCATGGTTTGTGTTTCTGACTCCTGTCTTCCGGTCTGTCTTTTCAAATTGTTTGTTTTTCTAATCTTCTAATCATTTGCAAGACACTCTTTCATTAATAGCAAAATATCGGTATCGGTATTGGTATCGGCAAAAATACTGGGGGAAAATATCGGTATCGGACTATCGGTAAAAAAGCATATCGGTCGCTCCCTAGTGACAATATCGATCTAACACAGTTCGCTGTATAATCCATATAGAACAATGGAATGCTTTTTTAAAAATATTATGCGGATTTGTAATTATCGAGCTTTCGGGAGGTCATAAGAAATTAATATCTTGTCATCTAAATTTTCCATGATTGAGGCGTCGCCTGTTGATGAAATCCCTGACGCCCAGACAATAACAATAAACATTCAACTAAATACGGTGTATGTAAAAAAAAATCCTATTTCTAAATAATTGTGATACATATTTTACACTCAAAAATTAGTTGCAGACGGCATTAATGGGATTTAAATCTTCGTACCACGTCATGTCAACAAAAGTTATTTACCCCTGACTTGAACATAAAGTGTTATTTCCCCCTTCTCCCCACTCCCTTTGTTATGTTTCTGTTCCCAATTTATTCCCCCATTACCCCACATCCTCTTATACTTTACTGACTTACCGCCCCCTTGATGATCTTGATGACGTATCAATCGTCTGCTGACAGAGACACCTAGATTCCGTGTCGTCTGCGACTCCACCGCCATCCACCCTTGCCCACTCCCATAGAACATTTATCATATATGTTTATGTATTTTTTTTAAACATAGACCAGAGGTTCCCAAGCAATATTCCTGTAGACCCTTAACTGATATCAACCTTCTTTTACAAATGACTTCTGGGGCCCATAATAGGAAAAATAAATAAATGGTTAAATCTTTTTAAAACGTAAATTTCGTCCTTAAAGGGCGGACGCGTTATGGAGAGACAGAGAGAGAGAGAGAGAGAGAGAGAGAGAGAACGAGAGAGAGAGAGCGAGAGATATATTAATATAATAGGGTACACGTGTTTTAAAAAGGTTGAGCATCACTGACCGAGACCGTCGTTATTGAGATAAAGTGCTTTGGTGAAGGGGTGTGTGTGTGGGGGGGGGGACTAGGTATGCGCTTATGTGAAGACGATAGAGAGAGAGGGGGGGGGGGAGAGTGGATATGAAGGAAAGAGGGAAGGAGTGAGGTCAGTCAGCACGCTGGGAAGGGGAGGGTGGGGGGGTGTGTGTCGGAGAAGGGAGAAAGTTTGTTCGCATCCTGCCATAGAGACACTGATATATGGCGGTGCGCTGAGACCTGGCATTCTGGTGCCAGCCGTCTTGGCACTGCCCTAGAGGAGGGGCGCTCTGTCATGTGGTCGCGCGCGTGTGTATGTGTGTGTGTGTGTTTGTGTATATATATGTATATATGTGCGTGTGTGTGTGTGTGTGTTTGTGTGAGAGAGAGAGAGAGGGGAATACCTTAATATGTGTGTGTATGTGTGTGTATGAGTGTGTAAGAGAGAGAGAGAGGTCTGTGTGTGTGCGTGTGTGTGTGGGGGGGGGTGCAGTTATCACTATCCCCCCCCTCTCGTGTACACGTAAGTACTTAAGGAGACGAAAGGCGTGGCCTGATCTGCTTTTTTTTTTCCCGAGGACCGTGGCTTTCTCTGGCGGCGGGGGAGGCACACAGGACCCGCAAGCGGTTAAAACTCAGCAGCCCATTTGGGAGGGGGGTGTCTGAGCGATGATACCTGTTATAATGAGCAGGGCCCGGTACCAGGGACGTAAGAGAGATTAGAGGGGGGAGGGGTGCGTGGGGTAGGGAGAGAGTGAGTGATCGTAGGGAGAGAAAGAGATAGACTGAAGAGGGAGAGAGAGAGTGAGAGAGAGAAAAGAGAGAGAGATAGAGAGAGGAGAGGGAAGAGAGAGAGAGAGGAGAGGGAAGAGAGAGAGAGAGAAGGCAGGGGAAGATATAGTTAACAAGGCTGACAGACTATTAAACAGGGTTATGATTAAGATTGCGTTAATCCTCAAAAAAAAAACCTTCTTCCTGTCGATATGTGACGGAGTCCGCAGAAACAACGGCTGTGTTTCTGTTATGTTTTTTTTCTATATGCTGTTTTAGGTTGTTTTTTTTTTAAATTATTAAAGTCTTTTTTTTTTGCTTTAAATCCTCGTTGACAGTTTTAGGCCGAAAATTCGTTTAAACCAGCAGCGTCACCATGGAGACGTAAACAGACGCTACCCTCTTTTCTTTTCTCACAATATGGCGTTCTTTTTTTTTTTTTGTTCTATATGTATGTACAGAACTGAAATGTATCAACAGATTACCTCCCCTCGCCCCCCCCCCCCCCTAGGTCAAGGTACATTAAGCGGGGGCCTTGGACAGTTTATGCAGCAAAATAATTGATTTGCGTTGGGACTTTTTTCCGTCATCAAGAAACCATTAAATTTCAACCCTTATAATCTCGAACTAAAAATTGTAAAATCTCAAACCCAAATTTGTTTAAAGTCTCTCTCTTATTTTTCTTTCTTCTATCGACGTACAAATTTTTGTTTTGTTTCCGGTTGTAATAAATGATCTTTGTCCATTTGACACTTTAGCCAAAAGTTTTGGAAAAAAAAAACCTGGCAGAAAACTGTGGCTAATGGCGATCGTCTGCCTACACAACATCTGCAACAGTGTTCATTTTTTTTTTTTTGACAAGTTGAGCTCCTAATTTGAAAACGTTTGAAAACTTTGTTGAAACTAACGCAGGAAACATGGACTTACGATGGATTTCAACCTCAGAGAGAGAGAGAGAAAAAATATTCTCGAATTGAACATTTGAAATTGGGTTTTCAAGGAAGTACACAAACTGGTTCATTTGGACCTCAAAATATTCTCATTTTTCTGATTTTGAAAAAAAAAAAGCAAAAAAAATCAAACAGAAATTTAGTTATAAATAAAGAAAATCATAATGATTTCTTAATACAATGCCCTGATTGGAAAAGAACACATTTGATCTACAGACAGACTTTGTTGCATGTCAAACTACAAACGCCTATAGATAATTTATCTATCTATCTATCTATCTATCTATCTATCTATCTATCTATCTATCTATCTATCTATCTATCTATCTATCTATCTATCTATCTATCTATCTATCTATCTATCTATCTATCTATCTATCTATCTATCTATCTATCTATCTATCTATCTATCTATCTATCATCTATCTATCTATCTATCTATCTATCTATCTATCTATCTATCTATCTATCTATCTATCTATCTATCTATCTGTCTGTCTATCTGTCCGTCTATATGTCGGTTTTTCTGCCTACCTGTCAGTCTATCAACCGAGCTCTCTCCGCCTTAATATTTAAGTATTCTCTCCAAATATTTCTTAATTTCATTCCACCAACAACAACTTTATTTCAATCCATTTTTTCCCTACATAATTCATCCTTCTCTGTACTGCATTCTACTCTTCGTTCGTTCACTCTCCCAGACAGCGCGTACACTCAACAGAGTCCAACTCTAAGCGATTGTATCGCGCGCACGCACGTCTAGCAGAGAGCGAAGTACTTCCATACCGAGCAGTACTGAGTACTACTGCCTGAGTACTACTTCTGTAAGTTATGGTTATGTCAACTGACACAGACATTGGATCCCTTAATTTCATTGATTATCTTTTCCGACTGACCAACCTACTGACAACCGACTGACCCACCAACTGACAACCGACTGACCCAACCCACTGACCAACCGACTGACAACCCACTGACCAACCTACTGACAACCCACTGACCAACCTACTGACAACCCACTGACCAACCAACTGACAACCGACGGACCCATCAACTGTCAATCGACTGACCCATCAACTGTCAATCGACTGACCCAACCCACTGACCCAACCATCTGACAACCGACTGACTTAACCGACTGACCCACCAACTGACCGACATACTGACAACCAACTGACAACCCACTGACCAACCAACTGACACAACCGACTGACCCAAATACCACTCTATATATCACACAGTGGTCCATTGTAACAATTCAGATATTGAAATAAATAAAACAACTTACAACTGAATTGACCTTTGACATGCAGTTAACGACTATACGTGATTTGATTGGAGCAAATAAAATGTCAAAGGTAAAAAACTAACAAACGGACACAACAATGGCTGCAACGATATTCAACGATAATCTTAAGGAGGAAGAATGAAATTGGCTTTTTTCTTTCAGGATGGCAAAAAGTTCATTAAATTGTAAATCCTGGGTTTTTCTTGGACTTTGGCATGCGTCTTGAACAGTAAGCGCAATGCTGGCAAAATATATTTTTTACCCAAATAATACCAACGATAGTATTAAAAATTTAATAATGATAAGCTACATCTTTGTATGGACGAATTACAACAAAAAATTCCTCTAAAGTTTCCTTCTATACTTTTCTGTTTTCCCCCAATTCCACAGTAAAATTTCAAAGAAAGTAATAGAGCATTTATGTCCCCTGTTTACGATTATTCCCCCCACTTTGGACTTGATAGAATTGAATCACTCATGACATTTACTGCATACGGCGATTCAACTCAGCCTTCTCTTTTATCTTTTCTTTTAAAGTGTGTTTTAGATCCCGGCTGATTATTGATGTTACGTGTTATTTAATGTTTCGTTATTTTAAAAGCCTGCTTTAAAAAAGTGCATGAAATGGGTGGAAATAGATTGTTTGATTCTCAAAGCATTTACACTGTAAGTAAACACGGGACGTGGGAGTAAAACAAAAAAGTAAAGTTCCATAACGGGCCATTGGGGCAGTTGAAGTGTAGAACTCATCCGTTTCCATGACGCCGGCATATGAAGGAATTGTGTGGATAGCACAACGCCCAGCCGCCTTTACTTCCTCAACAGGTGTACTTGTGGGACGACTTCGCACCAAAATTTCACCTGGAAAAAATCTCCATGATCCTTAATGAGGATCGAAATTTGGACTCTCAGGTCGACAGTCGGGTATCTACACCACTCGGCCATCCTTCCCACATGGAGTATGTATTCTTAAATCTTTACAAGAACATGCCACATAAGGAAAAATAGATAAAAAGCGAGTTTTTGTTGCCAGATTGAGATAGAGCCGTACTACAAATGCTGTAATTTGCTTCACTCATTCGGCACAGCTGATGGCTATCCGTACGATTAACTGCTAGTAGGGCTATCTGCACGGTTAAATGCTTGCCTCCGATTGGTCGTAGATTAAGACGACCCGCAGTGTGTGAGTAAATGTGTATTAGTACGTATGAGAGAGAGAGAGAGAGAGAGAGAGAGAGAGAGAGAAAGAGAGAGAGAGAGAGAGAGAGAGAGAGAGAGAGAGAGAGAGAGGGAGAGAGAGAGAGAGAGAGAGAAAGAGAGAGAGAGATTTTTTGTAGTGTAATTTGCTCATTCTTTAGGCCGTGCGCTACAAAAATTAATTCACTCGAAAAAAAAGTATTATTTATTTATTCAAAGATTTATCATGGAGCAGAGAAATATGGACTTGGAAGCTATTCGACACATAGGCTCCACCCACAAATTGGGCACAAGTCATATTAGACGCTTGCGTAAAATTATAACAACTCAGACTTCAATTTTGGTCTTTCAAAAATATGGCACCATGAAAGGGCGATGGGTAATATGAAAGGGCGATGGGCAAAATGAAAGGGCGAGGGGCAAAATGAAAGGGCGAGGGGCAAAATGAAAGGGCGAGGGGCAATATGAAAGGGCGAGGGGTAATATGAAAGGGCGATGGGCAATATAAAAGGGCGATGGGTAATATGAAAGGGCGATGGGCACCATGAAAGGGCGATGGGCAATATGAAAGGGCGATGGGTAATATGAAAGGGCGATGGGCACCATGAAAGGGCGATGGGCAATATAAAAGGGCGATGGGTAATATGAAAGGGCGATGGGCAACATGAAAGGGCGATGGGCAACATGAAAGGGCGATGGGCAATATGAAAGGGCGATGGGCACCATGAAAGGGCGATGGGCAACATGAAAGGGCGATGGGCAATATGAAAGGGCGATGGGCAATATGAAAGGGCGATGGGCACCATGAAAGGGCGATGGGCAATATAAAAGGGCGAGGGGCAATATGAAAGGGTTAAGTAAACGAGACTTGTGTGTTTACCCAATCTCTTGGCATCCATTGCAACAATCTGGCGTCACACACACACACACACAACTACTTACAAACGTACTCTATGGCGTACCAAACAATCAAACGTCAAGAACAAAAAAAAAAAACAGCCCTAACCGCCATTACCGTTATTATTTTAATTTTTTCGCGGCCATCAACCCAGATTTGTAAAGTCCACGATCCTGTTTTCTACCAGGGCAGCATTCAGGGGGCTCTGTTAGGGTCACATCTCCGTGTTCTCGTTAAAAGCTAAATATACACTTTTTTTTTATTTGTGCTCTCTCTCTCTCTTTCTCTCTCTCTCTCTCTCTCTTTTACTCTCTCTCTTCAAATTTCCCCACAGGTCGCCGGCAGTATTGTGTACAAAACGAAACCTTTGTCTACGTAATCGTACCGTTGTTTTTCTAAGACAACGGTTATTTTCATTGCCTCGTGTCGCAGTCAGCTGGCGACATTCGCCGCCTGGTCCTTTCGGGGGTGGGGGTTGGGGGGGGAGGGGATTATGAGGTGCCAGCGTTTGTCTGGGTTACTCTCAAGGTGGGGGGGGGGGGGAGAAGAATGTTGATTGTTGATCTAATACAAGCTTCCTCCCCCTCCCTCCCCCCATTCCCCCCCCCCCCGCCGTTCACCCATCCCTCTTGCCGCAGACACCCCCTCCCCCTCAATTAACCTCCTGTAGCCCATATTTTTAAAATCCGGTCACCGTGACCTGCCGTTGTACCTTTGCGGGTCGTTTCTGGGTGATACAGTGGCCAGTTAGACCACTGTGGTCATTGGGAACTGACCAAGAGATCAAGAAGATTACAACTTAAAAAAAAGTACTAGCATTTTAAAGAGGAAAATATTATACTAGTATCTAATAAAATAATAGCGATTTGGGGTCTGCTTTAAATCGAAAGTAAAGAATTAATATAACAGTATTCCAGTTTAAAATCGTCAAACGTAAACAATAGTAATTAAAAATCATGAAAAAATAGGATCTGTTCGAAACCAAAAATAACCTAGCCTACCGATCAAACCTAAAGGAATACAACCCTATGCTAAGGTTTTTGCAGGGACAGCTAGTATATAATAATAATAATAATAATAATATATATATATATATATATATATATATATATATATATATATATATATATATACATCTAATTTGAATATCCGTTAGAACAGCTCTACAAAAAATCCTTTTTTAGATTCACCCAAATTACTTAACCGACATATAATATGCCCATCCATATGTTTCAGCCACTCATCCATCTCATCAAACCAACATATCCATCGATCGATTTATCCCCTATCCATCAGTCTATTCAAGGACGTATCCAATCAACACACCGTTCATCCATCCATTTATTTACTCGTTTATCCATCAATCTATCTGTCCATCTATTCACCCGTCTATAATCCATCTTTTCACCCGTCAATCCATCCATCCATCCATTCATCCATCCATCCATTCATCCATCCATCCATCCATCCATCCATCCATTCATCTATCCATCCATTTATCCATCCATCCATCCACCCATCCATCCACCCATCCATCCATAAATCCACCCATGTACCCATCTACCGCCCACACCTCTACATCGTAAGCAATAAATCCAGATCTCCATCTCATCGACAACACAAACCCCCCCCCACCCACACCACCCCCAACCTATTTCTCAAGTATGTAAGTATGAACTGTTATGACAGCACACTCTGTCACTGTGTACTCATCCGTCCAAGTTACCACCCACCCCGGGTCCACAGACCACCCCTCGTCACACAGAGAGGGGGTTAAGGGGGTGGTGTACTGGATAGTGACATTAATACTACTTGAACGTGAATATCTCTTTTTTTTTTTTTCAAGCTGCGTCAAGTCTCGTTGTAGATCCATTTATAATCTTGAACACGTTTTACATACAACACTAGAGTCGTACATATTCTCAGCTTAGACCGACTTTGGCAAGAACTGTTATAACTGTATTATAAAATACACACATACACACACACAAAACTATACTTGGAAAAAAGTATAGTTCATTGAAACATATATTTACACGATAGACGTTGGGCTGGATGAATGGGGGTCCTGTAGCCCCATAGCCCAGGAGTTCTTGTTTTACTTTTTTTCAAGTTGACCTGACTATTTGTCTGTTAGCCTCCCAAGGAGAATAGCAATACGCAGTCTATCTACCAATTTATCTATCTATCTGTCTGTCTGTCTATCTATCTATCTATCTATCTGTTTGTCTGTCTGTCTATCCATCCAATTATCTATCTATCTATCTATCTATCTATCTATCTATCTATCTATCTATCTATCTATCTATCTATCTATCTATCTATCTATCTATCTATCTATCTATCTATCTATCTATCTATCTATCTATCTATCTATCTATCTATCTATCTATCTATCTATCTATCTATCTATCTATCTATCTATCTATCTATCTTTGTTTTTCAATTTATCTATTAATTCTATTTAATATTATCTTTTTATCTCTCTCTCTCTCTCTCTCTGTTTATTTATTTCATACAACGTTGAGACTAATACATAGGCGTATAGATAGACATGGAGAGAGAGAGAGAGAGAGAGAGAGAGTGAAGAGTTGACAATTTATTAAAAAAAATAAACTAAATAAAATCTTGCGAGATGAACTGATTTGAACGAGACTTGGTGAAAAAAAAATGTAAGGCCTCCCCGACAATGTGTTTCCTATTATCACGCCACAGGGGGCTGATGAGAAGCTGCTCCGGGGGGAGCGGGCGAGCGAGGAATAGGGTGAGGGCGAAAATGAAAGATGAAGGTTGTCGATAGGGTGCTTTGGGTTGGTGTGTGTGGGTGTGGGTGTGTGGTGGGGGAATAGGACAGAAGAGGGTCTCTCGTGGATTGATGTGAAAACGTATGCGTGCGTGTGTGTGTGTGTGTGTGTGTGTGTGTGTGTGTGAGAGAGCGAGATAGTGAGTGAGCATCGAAATGAGACTAAAATGCACAAAGGCACTTAAGGCTGTGCGCGTCTGGGACGGGGGTGGTGGGGGGGGGGTCATTCGGTGTCATAGCATTAACGTAGAGGACATTTAGAGTTTATCCATGCATCAATGTACTTGGTTTGCGCGTGGCGGCCATGTAATTTCTGGTATGTATATGTGGGGAGGGAAGGAAGATGGGTTGTGGGAGGGGGGGGGAGGAGGTTGAGGGGGGAGGTGGTGGTATCAAGGTATCTATGCACATTTTACTTTGGCCGACCGATTTTTCTTACCAGCAGTTTAAAAAAAAAAATCGACTTTGATTTAAAAAAAAAAAAGTCATAATACAGCCCTATCTCGGGTTTTGTCGATTTGTCTCAGTTTTCGTCCATGTCACCTCGCTGCCAGACCCGTGAACTGATAAAACGGCACCATTATAGATACGCCCCCCTCCGGTAAAATGCGCTGCGATATCTGGTTCTACACCCCCACCCCCGGTCCAATCATCTTTCAAACTAATGACAAATGTACATTGTTAACTTGTCTTCTATATTTTCCACTTTACGGTTGTACTTTGAAATGTATCAAAAACAAAATACGTACACATAGAGATATTAACTACCTTTCATCCGTCAGTGGCGTGTGCACGGCTGGATTTACAGATGGGCCGACTAGGCCGTGGCGTATGCCGCCCGCCCCCCCCCCCCCACCCGAAAAAATATGGCGTCCCCAAAATGTTGAATAGTATACACAAATATAAAAAAAAATACATTTTTTTACATTTTTATTTAAAATAAGACGTGGGCCCCTAAGATTGTAAATCCGACCCTGGGTGTGTGTTGTCTGTGTGTGGGTGTGTGAGTGTGTATGTGTGTGTGTCTTTTAAAAAAAAAAAACCAGCAACACCGACAGTTCACTACTAGAGATTCACTAATGTGACACTGATATGTATAGACACTCAGTGATTCTCATGTCCTATCCATTCCCTGAACCCACTCATCGCTCTCTCAGCTGGCTAGGGCGGGGCAGGGGGGGGGGGTTCGGCAACCTTTTGAGATGGAAGAGCCAAAAGTTATAATTTACAAATTTTCACAGTTTTTTTAAAGAGCCACTAAAATTGTTCTTTCAATATTATGGTATTTGATTAGGAATAGGTATATTAAATAATATCATTATAATTATTTGCGCGTTGAACTGGAGGGCCGCAATTAGACATCGAGAGAATCGCAACTTGACACCGAAAGTGCCGTATGCGGCTCGCGAGCTGCAGGTTGCCGACCCCCTGGGATAGGGTATGTGTGTGTGGGGTGGGGGGTGGAGGAGAAACGAACCAATCAGAGGTTAGGGTGGATGTTAATGTCAAAGAAATGCGAGCAGAAACTTTACACTTAATAGGCAAAAAATAAACAACGAAAGTTATTAAAAATAAATCAAAGCGCGCGCACGCACCTCCTACCCCCCCCCCCCATACACACACTTAAGACGTACTACTCCCTCCCATCTGTCTTTGGCCCTCGGATCAAAATGTTTGTCCACCTCTGCATTAGAAATACTAATTGTACAAAGAACACACACGCACACACGCGCGCGCGAGCACGCTTACATCTCTACAAGGTCATGTACACTAGCAGACCCGTAGCGTGATAATTCTACAGCAGGGGCCTGGGGCTACGTCTCGGATGTACACACACACACACACACGTACACAGCTACGTCTCGGATGTACACACACACACACACGTACACAGCTACGGCTCTGATGTACACACACACGTACACAGCTACGGCTCTGATGTACACACACACACGTACACAGCTACGGCTCTGATGTACACACACGTACACAGCTACGGCTCTGATGTACACACACACACGTACACAGCTACGGCTCTGATGTACACACACGTACACAGTTACGGCTCTGATGTACACACACACACGTACACAGCTACGGCTCTGATGTACACACACACACGTACACAGCTACGGCTCTGATGTACACACACACACATACACAAACATTCAGACACTCTTTGTAGTGATCTTACACAATGGCGCCCGTTTCCACTGACACGAGTGAGCCGAATTGCGTCCCCCCTTTCCTTTCCAGTGGCGCCAAAAGGCATGTGTCCTCCCTAACGCAGTGCCGAACCTAGGGATTTTGGGGCCCCGGGGGGCTTGGCCTCTTTAGGGGCCCCTGCATTTCGACATTCAACACCATGACATGAGATAGTGTACTTAATATTTTATGTAAAAAAAACTTTTTGGGGGCCCCCCTCAAGCTGGGGCCCGGGGGGACTTTCGAATTTGGACCACCCTACCCTAGGTACGCCTCTGCACACTTGAGAAAATAAGTTTGTTGTTATTCCCGTGCATGTTTTAATTGTGTGTCATCATTTTGTTAACAAAATTTGGCTGCACTTCGGATAACTTCATCATTATAACAAGATAAGGGCTGTGAATATAATTTGGCTGTTATTTTTTTATAATTGCTCATTTTTTATTGTCTGTCAATGTTATTAATATTAATTCGTGTAGCTCTTCATCCTATTTGCTGTTCTTTAAAATGAATGCCACTTGTACATCTTCATTGTTATGGTTGTTCACTGATACACCTGTTAATTGCTCCTCCAAATTTCATGGCTGTTTACTTAAACAGGCTGTTCACTCACTGACTGCATGTCAGAGTTCTTGACCTCATAAGTTTAGCTGTACTCTTTGACTACTATACAAACAAATATATATAATTCTGTGATAACCTTTTTGCTGACTTCTGTTGTCCTCCCCCCCCTTTCCCTCCCCCCATCATTTAGGTCGTCAACAAGTGAACAATGCTTGCGATATGCGACAGCAGTTAAGAGTGTAACCCAAGAACTCACGAAACCAACCGCGGCCAAGATTAACATCAAGACATCAGAGAGAGAGAGAGGGGGGGGAGGGAGAGAGAGAAAAATATCTGCTGCTTTCTCAAAAAAATGTTTACGGGGATTAGAGATTAAGAAAAATTTCGCCGGGCACTTGATAAGGGTTAATGTCTCAGCACAGTATGACGTAATAACGTGAGAAAACTCTCGACGCCATCAAGTTTTAGTGTATATTTCCATGAATGCATGCGCGCGCAAGTGTGTGTTTGTGTGTGTGTGTGTATGTATGTCTGTGTGAAGGTGGTAGTTCGTATGTTTATGCGACTTAAGATAAATGAAAGATAAATAACACATGTTTTGAAAACCACAAGTGGCGGTTGGTCGAAACAGAGGAGTGAAATTTAACAAAACAAAGTGAACTGATGATAAAATCGGATTATTTTTCTGTAAATTTGATAACAAAACATAAACGAAAGCGTTTCCATATTAAAACAAGTACAGTAATTTTAATTAAAGTTCTCTGCTGGAAGTCAAAAGTGGGCATCAAGTGACTGGAGTCAAAAGTGGACATCAAATGACTGGAGTCAAAAGTGGGCATGAAATGACTGGAGTCAAAAGTGGGCATGAAATGACTGGAGTCAAAAGTGGCCATCAAATGACTGGAGTCAAAAGTGGGCATGAAATGACTGGAGTCAAAAGTGGGCATCAGATGACAGGAGGCAGATATCGGCCCATATCACATTATTAAAATGACATCAAATGACATTATAAGACGACACCACTTGACTACAGTCATACATGACTTAAATGAACAAAAGTCAGTTACGTTTATACACAAATTCTTCACTTTTTCCCACCAGTAAAAATCGCTCCATCCACCTCCACCCCCACCCCCACATACACATCTCTACTCATTTAATTTTTTCGCGATTACAGCTATTTATAGACATTTGTGGTTAACCTTGAAACAGTTATTTATTTCAGAGTAAAAAAGAGTTACTTTATCTTTGTCACATATGGTAAGTATCAACCTTGACCCCTATGGTAATGTTTATGCATTGATAATGTCAAGTTCACATTTGGACGTATAACTGTTAATCTTTTAAATATATTTTTTTTTATGTTAGAACAATAACATGTGAAATGTTGAAACGTTAACAATTAAACACTTTTTTTAAATGTTAAATGAAATATTGAAACGTTAACATTTACAAATATTAAAATGTTAACAGTTTAAAAATGTCAAAATGTTAATAGTTTGAAAATGTTACAATTTTAACAGTTCAGAAATGTTAAAATGTTAACAATTAAAAAAAATTAAAATGTTAACAGATGAAATATTAAAACGTTAACAAACGAAATGTTAAAATGTAAACAATTTAAAAAATGTTAAAATGTTAGATGAAATATTAAAGCGTTAACAAGCGAAATGTTAAAATGTTAACAATTAAAAATGTTAAAATGTTAACATATGAAATATTAAAACGTTAACAAACGAAATGTTAAAATGTTAACAAATGATTTCTGACAATAATAATTATCGAATTAAGCCTCTATCCTTTTTTTTAGCTCATACATACTGAGACCTGCGCCATAACCCAAACATTTTCGCTCTCCGGTTACATTGACCACTGGCACATTCTGGACATTGCCCATTGGTCGTCTCTTGACCATGCGCCGGTTGCTTTTCGGTTTTCAAAGAATAGAGAAAAAAAGACCGACGGGGGGGAGGGGCATGTCCGGTCATGAAAAGTAGCTGTCGATTCCGGACAATGCAATGAGGAGATGGGGAGAAAAAAAGAAAGCTAATAAAATGAACTGTACGGAAAGGGAAGCATTCCGTAATGATAAGTGGCGAGCACATCTCGTAGCGATGTTAAGATGACCGTTACACAGAGAAGTGACAGGCGCGGACATTCCGTTCTTAGAAGTGGTTCCAAAGTACCGACGAGTCCGGGTGAAAAACGGAATGTCACGACGAAAGCTCGGGCACGAAGACAAACGATTTTCGTAGCGGAACTGTGGGGTCCACGGAGTGCATGAGCATCAGTTGTGTGTGTGTGTGTGCGCGCGCGCGCGTGTGTGTGTTGGGGTTTCTACAGTACTGATGAAGACGTACCGGGGAGTGTCCAGGTCAGGCCAGGTTGGTACTTGACCTCGTCCATCTGTATTAAGTTCACTGCCCCACTTCCCCCCCCCCCCCACCTTGTGTCTTTCAGTGTATTTTCTTAAATGAATATATGTATACTAGCTGTACCCTGCGAAAACCTTTGCATAGAGTTACATCCCCTAAGCCCTAAGGCTAGGTTATTTTTTGTTTCGGGCAGATCCGATTTTTTCATGAGTGTATTTTAAACTGGAATGCTGTTGTATTTATTCTTTACTTTCGATTTAACGCAGAACCCAAATCGCTTATATATATATATATATATATATATATATATATATATATATATATATTTATATATTTATATATATATATGTGAAATTCCGGCATTCTATAGAATGCCTAGGCATATGTAT
Organism: Bulinus truncatus; assembly: GCA_021962125.1. Taxonomy (NCBI): domain Eukaryota; kingdom Metazoa; phylum Mollusca; class Gastropoda; family Planorbidae; genus Bulinus; species Bulinus truncatus. The sequence continues at coordinate 497,417 of JAGDYQ010000051.1, forward strand.
ATATATATATATATATATATATATATATATATATATATATATATGCTAACACAGTGGCTCTCAAAAAATAACCAGTATAGTCCCCGTTATATTAAAAAAAACTAACTAGTCGGACTTAGGAAATCAATTAATGGTAAAAGTAATAAAAATACAAATGTTTTACTTTTGGCGTGTCTCGGAGTATGTTTTGTGTGTAATTATGTTACAGTTAGCTTAAGTAATTCTTAAGATTTGAGTAAAATACGAAATACACTGTAATTGTTCCAAGCAGATTTTCCGACGTACGGAGATATTTTTTAATTTTTTTTTTTAAAAAAAAAGATTTCAACAACAGTTAACAGGATATTTGTGTCTCGATAACTCTGTCTATTTATCCAGATTAATGTCTTCACGCCTATTAATTTTATGTATCTGTCTATCTGGTTATCCGTTTATCTATTTTTCATGCCTGTCTGACGATCTGTCAGCCTAGTTATTGTTTGTCTTGTCTGTCTGTCTAGCTATCTTCCGATAGATCTATTTTTGGTCTGTCTAACTATCTATTTATCTGTTTTATGGTCAGTCTACTTCTCTGTCTGTTTATCTCCTCGTCTGGTCTGTTTAATTATCTACCTATCTGTCTGTGTATTTATTTCTTTGGTCTATTATGTGTCTACTTTCCTGGTCTGTCTACCTAACATCGTGTGGGATGGATATCCTAGTGGTGTAGATACTCGGCTGTCGACATGAGAGTCCTGGGTTCGATCCTCGGTTAGAACCATGAGAATTTTTCCAGGAAAGATTTGCTTCAAAGTCGTCCCACAAGTCCACCCATCTTTAAATGGGTACCTGACTTAAGTTGGGGGAAGTAAAGGCGGCTGGGCGTTGTGTTAACCAAGGTTATAGAAACATATGAACTCTAAATTTCATCTGCCCCGATGGCCCGTTTATATATAAATAGATTAATAGAACGATAAGTGATAAATAAATAGATAGAAAGATATTTAGTTAAAATACACAGACAGCTATGTAATCTATTTGGCCGTTATATACACAGTAAGTCATAAGTAAAGTACCCTTAAGCCCCTCTATAGGGCCACCGGGGGGGCAGATGAAGTGTAGAATTCATCTGTCTCTGTAAACTCGGCATAGAAAGGGATTGTACTGCTAGCATTGATACGTATATTGCAGCTAGACAGATATTCAGATAAACAATGATGCAGCCAGCACTTTTTTTTTTCGCTACCCTAATTTATTTATTTTTTTACTCGATTCCCCCCCTCCCCCCCCCTCCCCCAGCCCATGCATCCATCCCTCAAAACGGAATCCGACTATGTGACGGCCCCCACAACTGCCACTCAAGTCTTTCGCCCTGGCGGACGAATCCGTTCTCCGCATTTCCTGTCATGCAGGAACCACAACTCTGGCATGCTGAGATGTGACGTGAAGAATCCCAGAGTTAGCGATCTTTGTTGGGGCCACGCAATGCATCAGTTTGTGTGCAGAACTAAAAAAATTTTTTTTTTTTTTCAAATTGCAATAAATAAATGAAGGAATAAAACAAAAAGTAAAATAAATGTAATCCTGGAATCATGAAAGATGGGTCATTTACCGCCAATCTTTCAGCCATGCACAAATCTTAAATGCCGTGCATACTTTTTTTGTGCTAGAGAATGAAACTCAGAAGAAGAATGCAATTTCGAACCCAGTTTAGTCTTGACAACTGTAGCCGAAGCCTAGGCAATGATACCAAAACATTTGGAACAAAGCAAAACTAACTCAAATTGCTCCGGGGCTGACTCTGAAATTGTCGCCCCTTGAATGGGTCGCCTAACCTCCCCCGGTAAAAGCAACTGGGACAAAGTAATTCGCTATTCAATATTTCGCTTCTTTAGATCATTGATTGCGGGACATATTGATGCAGTAGCGATATTTCTATTGTTGAGGAACTTCCCGATGAAAAATGCAAATGCGAAGCAATTTTTCCCATGGCTATTAATAGTATACTCTCGGAGCATTCTCCCTCCTCCATTCTTCTTAATGCTTCGCGTTCTAGGTTATGACTAGGTTAGTATGGGGGGGGGGGGAAACATGCAATCAGCAAAATGGCAGCCCCGTCAACATTCCGCCGAGTGACGACCCTGCGAGTCTGGCTCTGCGCGGGATGCCGGTGCATATTTCTTTTCTTTTTTTTTTTAATGTGTGACGTCATGCAGCTCGTCATGTAACGCATGAAGCTGTCCAGTGCAGCAGCGCAGACGTTTGTTCGAGGTGGTACTTCAAATGGAGGTAGTGTGCGGGAAATGGGAAGAAAAAAAAAAGGGGGGGGGGAACATTTAGTTGGTATTGTCTGAAACAAAAAAGTGTAATTAGGTTTGACTTATTTTCCTTGATTATCGATCTGATTTAACAGTCTAGTGAACGGAATGGAATTGATTGAAAAAAGTAAAGCTCTCTTAAGGCCCCAAAAGGACTCATCGGCGCAGATGAAGTGTAGAATTCATCAGTTTCAGTAACCTCGGCATATAAAGGGATTGTGTGGTTAGTGCAACGCTCCAGCCGCCTTTACTTCCCCAAACTTAAAGTCAGGTACCCATTTAAAGCTGGGCGGGGACTTGTGGTAATTTCACCACGACCTAGAAAAAAACCTAAGGTTCTCACTAAGATTCGAACCCGGGACGATCCGGACACAGAGGAATGCTCTACACCGCATAACTACCCGGCCTCCCTATGATAATTGATTATGCTGATCACAATTGATGATAGATACTTTAAAATCAATTTACTCATCAATCAGGTCCTCTTTCTCTCTCTCTAACCCTCTCTTTCTCTCCCTATCTCTCTCCAACCCTCTCTCTCTCTCCCCCCCCCCTTATCTCTCTAACCCTCTATCAATCTCTATTTCTCCCTCTCTAATAAACCTTAAGGACTGTATGTATGATGTGTGGCATGACACAGTTTGTGGTTTCAACAGGGCAGTAAACTTAAGTTGTTGTTTTTTTTTTTTTTTTTAAAAACTTTTATTTTCTATTTGACTTAGAGACTTCAACGTGTGACGTACGTTTCTGATCAGAGGATAGGTAGGCCTGAATGTAAAGGGGGCTAAAGGGGGGGGAAGGGGCTTGAACAGTAGTTCTCAAAATATGGGTCGCGAGCAATGCAATAGCGTAGGAATGGGTTATTGCAGCTGAATTAGGAAGTGGCGCGTGTGTGCACTTTTAAGAATGGTCAGAGGGCGACAAAGATTGTAACTCGCACAGGGCGACACAATAGCTGTCTACGGCCCTGTTTGTGAGCACTGGTGGGCAGCCCCGTAGCGTGAAAATTCTACAACAGGGGCCAGGCATTCTACAGCAGGGGCCAGGCAATAGCAGGGGGGGGAGGCAGGAAATAAATTTTACTAAGTAGAGCAAACAAGCAGAGGGGGGGGGGCAAACAAACCGTAGGTGGGGGAGCCCGCCCCCCCCCCGCACGCTACGGGCCTGCTGGTGAGTAGGGGAAGCTGACTTGTTTGTTCCCATTACAAAGCGAAAGCCTAAAAGCCTAATGGTTTCTTTGTGGGTCGCGCGAATAGGAAAACATTTGAGTACCACTGGACTAGAAAATGGTCCGCAATAAATCTTTTTTCCGCGGTTCATCTTTCCCGGGGGGTGGGGGGGACACGACCTGACATCACTTCAGAAGACGACGCTCCTGGGCCCTCGCAGATCTCGACTCCTGATTGCCAAACAGGCCCTGGTCCCTGTGTGACGTGATCGTCATCAATCTATGACGCCCCGCTCGAGGGTTCAGACGATCGGCGTCGCCACGTCACGAGCCAGACACCGCGGGATAGACGAGATCCATCGGCCGCGTCACTCATCCCCCGAGTTCTTCCTTTCTGCGCGCGCATGGAGATCGGTGAGACGACAAGAGCGGGAGAGTATGTTTCTGAGCAGAAGTTATGAGGAGTCAAGTTCATACTTTGACATGACAGAAGTTGGATGTAAGGGGGAGAGAGAGAGTAGAGAGAGAGAGAGAGAGAGAGAGAGAGAGAGAGAGAGAGAGAGAGAGAGAAGAGAGAAAAAAGAAAGAGCGGAGATGACAGAAGGGGGGGGAGAAAGAAAGATAGTGAGAGAGAGAGAGAGAGTGTGTGTGTGTGTGTGTGTGTGTGTGTGTGTGTGAGAGAGAGAGAGAGAGAGAGAGAAATAGAAATAATTCAGTAACGAATAACAATGTAAGGAGCTAGCAGACGAGAAAATATGAAACTAGCAGGCTGCAGACGATAACGCGAAATTTCAATGAATTATGGGGGAAAATTTTTGCAAGACAAAAAAAAAACCGCACACACACACACACACACACACACACACACACAGACCAAGACACACAGTTATAATACGTGTCAATCGACAAATCGCAAAGTGTGCACACCAAACTGGGTTTGGCGAGATCATATGTCATCAAGACACATGCCATCAAGACACATGTCATCAAGATACATGTCATGCCAGAGATAAACGTTATGTGCTAATTGGGTCATTGAAAACGTTAAGACCGGCCTACGGTCTGGCTTGAAACTCATGAAATTACAGTTTTGGTTTACATTGGTTTATTTGGGTTTATCTCACCCCCCCCCTTTGTTTTTTCCAAACCATTTTCAATTACGATTTAAAATAGGTATTGAGTTATGTGTGTGTGTAGTGTGTGGTTTGTGTGTGTGTGTCTGTGTGTATGTGTGTGCTATTTGAAATTTTAACAAATGTTTAGACCTTTATAACTTTATATGTTATATGCACAAATACCTATCTATCTAATCTAATATATCTATCTATCTATCTATCTATCTATCAGTCTGTCTATCTATAAGTCTGTCTATCTATATGTCCATCCTACTATTGGTACGGCTGCCCGTTCGCCAATTTATATTTAGAGGTAACGAGAGATCGTGAGACAAAGAGAGAGAGAGAGAGAGAGAGAGAGACAGACAGACAGAGAGAGAGAGAGAGACAGAGAGAGACACACAGAGAGAGACACAGAGTGACAGAGAGAGACAGAAAGAGAGAGACAGAGAGAGACAGTTAGAGAGAGACAGTGAGTGGGAGACAGAGAGACAGAGACAGAGAGACAGAGAGAGACCAAGAGAGAGACAGAGAGACATAGCGAGAGAGACAGAAAGAGAGAAAGACAGAGAGAGACAGAGAGAGAGAGATACAGAGAGAGACAGAGAGAGAGAGAGAGACAGAGAGAGGTAGGCTAAGTGGATGAGGGCCATAACCGTATCCACATTTAGTACAAACTGTTGTTGTTATTGTTGATATTTTTGTTATTATTGTTGTTGTTTTAAATCTATGTCTAGACATCCTTAACCACAAAGTAATTAGGTCTTGGAGTTGGGGCGTGCGGGGTGCGGGTGGAGAGCATGTGGTGAGCTATTAAACAGACAATTCACGTGCAAGATTTCTAGATGATAATTAACTAATTAAAAAAAAAAGAACAACACATATAACACATACACGCAGTCACACACACACGCACACACACACACATACAATCAGTCACACATACACACCAGACACACACACACTGCTCGCCAGCTTGTTATCCGGTGGTGGTAATTGACAGACACATCTCAGTGTGTCAGTGTATTTGATACGTTCAACTTTTTCACTTCATTTATCAGGCGGTGTTGAAATATAGAAATATATTTATTACAACAAACCAAACAAACAAAAAAAAAGTGCCCGCTGGTTCCAATCTGCCGACTGTTGCCTGGGGGCTGTCCACCTCTTGTCCGGTGGCAGACGATAAGGAAGGGGGGGAGCGGGCTAGAATTTCCGGAGACCCCCACAGGGGTAGATAATCGCCTGGTGGAATGCCGCGAACATTCTAACAATTTCGGGGGGGGGGGTGTGAGAAAAACTAAAAATTCGTTTCCCCATCGGTGTGTGTATGTGTGGGTGTATGCATGAGTGTGGGTATGAGTGTGTGTGTATGTGTGTGTATATGTACGGTTGATAGGTGAACGGGTGTGGGGATGGCGGCGGGAGGTCCTCTCCCTCCCTCCTTTCCCCCCCTTCCTTTCAATAGAGGTGGTCACTCTTCGTGGTCAGAGATTGATAGATGTGGATGATAGCTTTCCCCCCCCCCCTCTCTCTCTCACCTACCTCCGAGGTGTTAATGGCCAGTACTTTGATGAGTGTCCGCCTTCACTCAACCCATCCGCCATTTCTTCTTCCTCATTTTATCTCCGCCTCCTGTTCTGTCGTCGTCGTCGTCGTCGTCGTCGTCGTCGTCGTTGTTGTTTAACTCACCCCCCTCCTCCTCCCTCCCACTCCCCCCCCGGCCCTCGTGTCAGGGGCGGCGTCTTATCGTTAACCACCACGGACGGTGATTTAAATATAAGATATACTACACAACTTCTACATCGTAAGTGGCCCGTTGGAGGGGGTGGGGGGTGGGGTGTATCGAGTTAACCCCCTACTCTCTCTCCCCCCCCCACCCACCCACAGGCCGGTGTCAGCTTGTTGTGACGAAAGGCGTCTCTCACCAGCTTAGCTGAGATTCTAACGCGAGGGTTGATTTCACAGTAGCGTAATTTTAAATGACCATTGGTTGTAGCGTAGGTTAAAATGACCATTGGACGTAGCGTAAGTTTAAATGACCATTGGATGAAGCGTAAGTTTAAATGACCACTCATCTCAGATTTGTGTTATTGTGCTACTATGTATCAATATTTAGATGCAACACTATTATAACAAGCAATTAAGCCTGTTCCATTCTGGACACAGGACGTGTTAGCGCATTTTCATGTTTTGTATCAGTAGGTTTGTTATCTTTCAGTAAATATTTGTAAATTTTGGAAATGTTTATAAATTCAATTGTGTAATGCATATATCTGAAAAAAGATATTAAAAGGACGTTTCTTTATATATGAAAACAAAATTATTTTTTCTTAAATCTAACTACAAGTGGTTTGTGGTCACTGAAATAGGACTCATAATTGAAACATTCTAAATTGTAGTCATTTAATCGTCCGAAAACTCCGTCAATTGTTGAATGTTTATATAAAGTACGGGAAGTAAGTCATGTTGAATAAGTGTTACAAAAATAAACAATGCTTACGCCCCTTTGATTAGCTTTTATTATTTATATTTAAAATATAAGCAAAACGGTACATAAAAAACTCTTATATTTTGGCCCTGAGAGGTCAAATCGCGAAATGATGTACACTTGGCAGGCCAAGACCTACACAATGATATATACATCATGGGTCTAGGACTTATGGTTGCTGAGATATAGGGCGGTCCATTATTAATATAGCTTATATAGTAAAAAACGGTACTTTATAAGGCCCCTTTTACGGCCCTGAGAGGTCAGATCGCGAAATGGAAAAAAGTCATTTCTTGGCAGGCCAAGACCTACAAAATGATATATACATCATGGGTCTAGGACTTATGGTTGTTGAGATCTAGGGTGATGACGGACAGACGGACGGACAGACAGACAGACAGACGGACAGACAGACAGACAGACAAAACGGGGACAATAGAGCATTTTTTTTCGAAAATGCTCTGAAAAAAAAAAAAAACGAAAATAACACAAATGGAGGCAAATTTTTAAAAAGTAATTACTAAAATAGCAAAGCGCTTTCTGTGTAATGTTTGGCTCCCCTACTACACCAGCTAAGGTTTTGTAGTTCTCTCTAACAGCGGTCGAAAACCAAAGGGTCACCTGGGACAATTTGTGCTTGACCGCCGGAATAAAATATGCTATAGCGACCCAGTGCCGAGGCAAAAGATTACTGGATTAATTAAAAGTCCTTATTGGTGGGTTTATTTTGTTCAACTATAAAGATATTCACTAGTGGTCCCACACACTAATACAAGTTGTACCCTAAGTACTTTTGGTGGTCCGCGGGGATCAAGTTCATAGTACTTGCTTGGAGGGGGGGGGGAAGGTGTGGGAGGATTAATGTAACCGCCACACTTGTGACGGTTTCTTCGAGTTATCACCCCTTTGGCGTCTTTAGTTTTCAGCTCACCCAGAAAAAAAAAATTATCTGCCCACCGTAGTTATGAGTGTTTTGCGAGCGGATGTCTTGTGAGGTCAGAGGTCACAGTTGACTGTCTTGTGAGGGCAGATTGACTTCCTTGTGATATCAGATGTCACAATGGAACGCAGTATCTCTCTATATTGACACATTTGTTGTATTACATTACCTCCCTTCATCTTTCCTTTGTTTCATAATTTTCTTCATGACTCTTGTTTTCTGTCTGTTCTGTTCCTATTTTACTCTCATCTTCTTTCTTTCTTTCTTTTTTTCTTTCTTTCCTCTGTTACAAATGCGGATTCTTCTATGAATCACTCCCAATGTAATGAAGGTCTGAATGTAAGGATTTGTTAGACCATGCATTGGATGTATTCACTGAATCATCCAAATCATACAAAAACAAAACACAATTAAACAATTAAAATCCGCATTGGTCCACTTTCATTATTACCATCAAGATGGTCATCACCTTTAGCCAGCTGACCCAACCCCTCCCCCCTCCACCCCCAACACTCTAACAGAACAGTTTTTTTTTTCTTCTAGGAATTTATTTCACGGGGAATTCCCTCTTCTGATTCATTGTTAAATTACGTGAAATTTTTTTTTTTTCGTTGGACAAATTGGCATAATCTTCTCAAGTATATATATAAAAAAAAACTAACCAGATTTATGTGCGTTGCGTCAGTGAATTAAAAAAAAAAGGCCAAATTTAGAATTTGACATTTAAGCTCATGAGAAGAGTTTCATAAGTTTACCTGGCCTGAAAAAAACAAACAAACAAAAACAACAATCTCACAAAAACCATTCATCTGTTTAAATGTGCAATAAATGAGCCAAAAAAAAAAAAAGCGAGACATTTACATTTTATAATGATGAAGGTTTGTTTGATGCTTGGTGTGTGTTAAATCTGTGAGTTGTATGGCCGTAAGCTTGTGTGTGTAGAACATTTTAAAAAATAAAAAAAACTCATTTTTTTTTCGTAGATAACCAAAAAGCATGTACTTATATTTAAATGGCCAACAAATGTATTTATAATAAAATCAGGCTTGCGGAGCCGCCAAATTTTTTTCCGGCTCCGGCTCCGGCTCCCACAAATTTGACGGCTCCGGCTGCCTATTAATATAGTATCACACGAGACAAAAATGTGTGTAATTGCGCCACGCAAACATGTCGCTGATAAAAAGTTATGCAAATTTTGTCGCGTTCACCCCCATAGCAGGCCCGTAGCGTTTTGTCTGGCCCCCTCTGCTTATTTGCTTTACTTAGTAAAATGTATTACCTGCCCCTCCTGCTATTGCCTGGCCCCTGTTGTAGAATGCCTGGCCCCTGCTGTAGAATTTTCACGCTACGGGGCTGCCCCATAGTCAGGAACTTGAAAAATATACGCATGTTGGTTTTACTAAAATCAAACCATTTCAGTGCATCCAGAATCATATCATTATTTTCGACCGAGGTTTCACTAGTCGCCATTTTCATAAGTAATAAAAGGTTATTTCAATGATCAAATTAGCAAATAGTAAAATGATACATTATTTAAAATATTTTAAAGACTTCAGTATTTATATTTATTATTTATAAATTCGAAGTGACTATTCGGACCCGGGTACCAAAAAACTGCGATTTTTATTCGGACCCCGTCCCAATCAAGTCTGATTGTTATTCGGACCCGTGGTAAATATGCACTTAGCTTAGCTATACATAAACTTTATTATTGTTTTTTTTTTATAATTGTTTGAATTGTATGATTTAATCGTTACTCGGTGTCTAGGGTTCCACTAAGAGGACTCTGTATTATTATTTTTTCGGGTTCCATCTAATAAAGTTTAAATATAGCTAAGCTTAGTGCATATTTGCCACGGGTCCGAATAACAATCGGATTTTATTGGGACCCGGGTCCGTATAGCCACAGCCTTATAAATGCATCTACTCTATTTCAGATATTCTGTTTATAATAAAATTGTTAAATACAGAAAGCGACCAGTTTGTTTTTAGTCTATTACAAATTCGCGGCAGCCCCGTAGCGTGAAAATTCTACAGCAGGGGCCAGGCATTCTATAACAGGGGCCAGGCAATAGCGGGGGGGGGGGGCAGGTAATACATTTTACTAAGTAGAGCAAATAAGCAGAGGGGGCCAGACAAAACGCAAGGGGGGCTAAGCCCCGCCTGGCCCCCACACACGCTACGGGCCTGATTCGCGGTCAAATAATAATACGAAATGACGCGTTCTATTTGTCGTCTTAGTAAAAATTTATTTTAAATGATTGATACAATTATTCTATGAAATAAAACTGTTTTAACTTTATATATAACAAAATAACATGCCATTAAAAATATTTCGGAGGGTAAACAAGATTTAAAACGAACACAAAACGATTCCCCGTTAAAGATTTCTTTGGGTGATGTGCGGCACTCTATCATTTTAACGCTGTTACTGTTGTGGCGTTCGTAAAAATAACAACATTTCAAATTGTAGGAGGCAAACAATCAAACAAACTTGGGATTTTAAAGCTAAAAAAAAATTCTGCTGTAAAAAAAAACATTTGGGAGCCGTGGAGCCGCCAGATTTTTTTCGGCTCCGGCTCCAGCAAAAAGTAGCGGCTCCCGGCTCCTCGGCTCCGGCTCCGCAAGCCTGATTAAAATGCCGAAATATGTATTTGTATTAAAATGCCAAAATATGTATTTATATTAAAATGCCAAAATATGTATTTCTATTAAACTGTTTATCCAATGGAATAATACAGCAATTTGCCAAAAATGTTAACCCTATTTAAAGGTACACAGTATTTTCCGCTCACGTCAACGGTGTTGTAAAGTGCACGTGAAGTTGAGTAACTCAGAAATGGGGGATCTTTTGGGAAGGGGGGGTGTAGGAGGGGGTACCAAGGGCAGTCGACACAGAGGGGGCGGAATGTCGCTGACACTTCCGTCATGCTGCGCCGGCTGACATACCGCTCGCAGTCTCACACCGTCTGACGCTGTCACCACCAATTTACTTTGACTAGACCTCGTGTGGAGTGTATTGTGGACATTTGTGGCGATGAACTGACTCGTGTGGGAGTGTATTGTGGACATTTGTGGCGATGAACTGACTCGTGTGGAGTGTATTGTGGACATTTGTGGCGATGAACTGACCCGTGTGGAGTGTATTGTGGACATTTGTGGCGATGAACTGACTCGTGTGGAGTGTATTGTGGACATTTGTGGCGATGAACTGACTCGTGTGGGAGTGTATTGTGGACATTTGTGGAGTTGAACTGACTCGTGTGGGAGTGTACTGTGGTGATGAACTGACGGGTGTCGAGTGTATTGTGGACCTTGGTGGCGATGAACTTGCCTGTGTGCCGTATATTGTGATCATGAACTGTTTTGTGTGGAGTATAATGTGGCAATGAACTGATTGATCTATGTGTGTCTTTCTTTCTATATGTCTGTCCATCCTTCAGTTTTACGACAGTCTCTCTATCTATCTATCTGTCTGCCTGTCTGTAAATTGTTCAATCAAACCTACTAAATGTACGAGCCTAAACCCTTCAGAAAATTAAATTCCCTTTATAGACAGACACATTTCAAATACTAGCATCAACTAAGTACTTCCACACTAAGTACTTAGTACTTCCAGACAGTAAGACATAATTGTAGACAGTTATTACAGCTGCGCAATAAATAAATACAGTGCATTGACATTTAACCGTAGTTCATCCAAGACGAGAGAGAAGACACCCCCAGTGTTCCATCCCAAATCCACAAACGGCTCACACACACACACAAAACATTGTTCGGATATTTTTTTTACGAGGCAATAAGCCAGATTGATAGAGGTATGTTCGGCTGAGACCATAATTTCGCCAGCCAATTTCCAGCCACGTATTTCTGGCGGAATCCCCTGCAGTTTGTTCAGCTGGTCCAGTCGCCGCTCGTTACATTCTCAACTTGTCTATCTGCATCGGCGCCGTGCTGAGGGCCGTTCCATTTAAAAAAAAAAAACAACAACTAAAACAACAGCGTCAGCAGACGTCACGGAATCACGTCTTGTCCTCCGTGACACGGCGCAAGATATTTCGGCGCGGGGGGTTGGATCCTTTTAAATGGTGGTGGGGGGGGGGGTTGGGGGAAATAAACGGTAGGGGGGCGGGGGGTCGAGGAAGGTGGGGTGGGGGGGTGAAACGAACGAATGTTTAGGATGTAGAACTGATTGGCTTTTAAATTTGTCTCGGCTAATGAGTGACTCTCTTGGCTAATGAGTGACTCTCTTGGCTAATGAGTGACTATCTTGGCTAATGACTGACTCTCTTGGCTAATGACTGACTCTCTTGGCTAATGACTGACTCTCTTGGCTAATGACTGACTCTCTTGGCTAATGAGTGACTCTCTCGGCCAATGAGTGACCACCTGTCTTTTAATGAACAAAATAAATTTTTAAAAAAGAAGAAAAAAAATGAGAGCCGTAAAACACTCATCGACGAGCCCCCATACTGCTCTCAGAGCCGCATTCGACCATCCCTGGTGTATAGCATACACATGTCCATACATTGGGCTATGTGCGCACATCCAACCATATCACAATCTTGCGATATGTCTGTTTTTTTTTTAGAAGTCTGTAAAACTATTTTCACGTATATTTGAGATGTAAATGCCCCCCCCCCATAACAGAGCAACTTGCTTTCGCCCCACAGCGCCCGCCGTTAAACCCGCCACGCTATTAGAATATATAACTAGTTGTTTTGTTTTCTCCATGTTTACACTTGTAATCGAATCCACTCCTTGTTTTTCTCCATGTTTACCATTGTAATCGAATCCACTCCTTGTTTTCTCTGTTACACTTGTAATCGAATCCACTCCTCCTTTTCTCCATGTTTACACTTGTAATCGAATCCACTTCTTTTTTTCCCCCCATCCAGACAGCGACGACGACAAGAAGAGCGACAGCGAGAGCCGGCGCAAGAGGAAGCAGCGGCGCAACAGGACGACCTTCAACAGCACCCAGCTGGCGGCCCTGGAGAGGGTATTCGAGAGGACCCACTACCCGGACGCGTTCGTCAGGGAGGAGCTGGCCAGGAGGGTCAGCCTGAGCGAGGCACGGGTCCAGGTCAGTTTAGGAGAAACAGTGTGCAGACCCCCTGAATATGCGCCCGCACACACACACACGCTTGCGCTCTCTCTCTCTCTCTCTCTCTCTCTCTCTCTCTCTCTCACACACACACACATACGCGCGCTCACACATCTAACATTTATCACCCTCCTGCAGACACATGCCCATTGCGGTGTAATCAGTATGACGTGATCTCTCGTCGTGTTTAAATTAAGCCCCTCCCACCGTTACATTAAAACTAATACCGGAAGTGCAAGTGCGCGCTGCTGTCACGTTACGTGGATCACGCCCCACTGCATTAAAAATACAGCTATGATTGACAGATGGCCGAGTGGGTTGTAGTGCGATCGACTCACGATCCCGAGAGTCCCGGGTTCGATCCTCCGCCACCTCCCCCCTCCGCCCCTCCCTATATACGCCACTGCAAGTATATCACCTCTGCTTTTTCTCCTGATGAGAGCTATGTAATCTTTCACCCACATTTTATAACATTAGTGTCGTAGAATTGGTTTGGATAAATTGCGTTCTTGAGATTCATAAAAATGATAAATCATAAAATGCCCAGCCATTTACAAATAACAAAAGAACAATAAAGTCAATAAAATGGAATTTTTTTTTCAACATTCTAGTTCAGGGGTGAGCAAACGTTTTGATCCGCTGGCCACGAAGGTTTCCTAACTTTGACAGAATGGGCCGCATCAAGAGCAGATGAACGGAGTGTTTGTATAAAAAAATGAAATAAATAAGTAAATGTAAACATTAGAAGGGGGGGGGCGACGGACAACAGTTGGCCCACGGGCCATAGTTTATGATTTCATGATGATTCTGAGGGTCAAAGAAAAGACACATAACTTTAGTTTCGTATCTTTCTATAGATCCAGATATACGTGTGTGTGTGTGTGAGTGTGTGTGTGTGGTCCCTATATGGATGAGATAATAATCTCTTAAATCCTACAAACCACTAATGGGACGGTTTTTATGGTTCACTTCTTTCATTACCACTGTAGCCGATAGTGCAATGGCCGTGGAGGCACAACGGGAGAAATTGAGTTGTGTGTGTGAAGTCGCTATAAGGATGAGATAAAATCTCTTAGATCCTATAAACCACTGTTGGGACGGTTTTTATGGTGCCCTTCTTTCATACCCCCACCATGGCCGATAGTGCAATGGCCATGGAGAAGGCAACACGCGAGATTAAGCGGGAACTTTCACCATGACCTGAAGTATAAATTGGTCCTCGCTTTACCGCGCGACCATCCATCTCCTATATTGAGTTTGTAGAACAGACAGTCAGTCGTGGAAATTGGGTTTGATGTGTTCACTGTTTTGTTTACTTTAACACACCTGTATTAGTTTAGTGTTTAAACATTGTAAGTAACACAAATAAACACACGAACAGTAAAAGAACAAACAAACAAGGCAATAAAGACATAGGATAAAAAAAATATAAGAAATGTAAACAGAGATGGTGAGATAAGTAATAAAAGAAAATTAAAAAAAAAATTTCAATGTTTCGAAATATTTGGAATTTGCACCACTCTTGCCACGTGACGTACCGCTCTTGCCACGTGACGTACCACTCTTGCCACGTGACGTACCGCTCTTGCCACGTGACGTACCGCTCTTGCCTCGTGACTTACCACTCTTGCCATGTGACGTACCACTCTTGCCATGTGACGTACCACTCTTGCCTCGTGAGTACTCGTGACGTACCACTCTTGCCACGTGACGTACCACTCTTGCCTCGTGAAGGTATGCAGAGACTGCCAGGGTTTAATGCCCCAGGGCATGCGTCCCAATTGCGGGGCAGAAGAAGTGTAGAATGCATCCGTTTTTTTTAGTAGCCAGGGCATATTGTGTGGCTGGCAAACAAGAACTATACAAAGAATTAGAAATTTGTAAACATTTGTTTTTATAAATACCATAATACAAGCATACATTTGACAATACAATCATACAGTTGACAATACAATCATGCTGTTGACAATACAATCATACTGTTTAGAATACAATCGTACAGTTGATAATACAATCATACATTTGATAATACAATCATATAGTTGATAAAACATTCATACAGTTAATGATACAATCATACAGTAGATAATACAATCATACTGTTGAGAATACAATCATACAGTTTATAATACAATCATGCTATTGAGAATACAACCATACATTTAATAAAACAATTATGCTGTTGATAATACAATCATACAGTTAATGATACAATCATACAGTTGATAAAACAACAAAATTTTCATTGTCACATTTATAAATTTCTTGTTAAATGAAGTAAGATTTTTATCTCACGCTTTTTGAGATTATTTGTTTATTTATCCGGGTCAATAGCGCAGTATAATGATTTTGTAAAATATCTTTAGTTGGCTAATCCTCTAAATGATCCCGTCTCATTAATCATTGATGTATCAATAGTGAATCTTGCTTCATCAATTAAATCACTTTTTCGTTCATTTCTTTCACCAGGTCTGGTTTCAAAATCGCAGGGCGAAATTCCGCAGAAACGAGAGGAACCTGATGGCGCAAAGACAAACCATCTACGGACGGGGCAGCGTTGAAGGCACGCCCATCGAGCAGCCCATCACCCCACGGGCCACGCCCATGTCCTCGGATTACCTCCCGTGGGCCGGGGCCGGCTACAGCGCCCAGGCGTCCTCTGGCTCGCCGGGGTCGAGCTGCGCCATGGGCTCGCCGCACCCCTTCTCCGGCCCCGCGTCCGTGGGGTCCAGCCTAGCGTGCCTGAGGCTAAAGGCTCACGAGTACAACAGCAGCCTCCAGCCGTCTGCGTACTTGCAGCACCAGATGCAGCAATGATGCGCGCGCCCCTCGCAGAAAGACACAAAAACACACGCGTGGAATTTGAAAAGAGGAAAGAAAAAAAATGATTCAAACTGTATTCCATACTTTTTTTTTTCACTTCTTTATTGAAAACAATGTGCCTTATTGAGTGTCGTAGTTTTGTGTGGGTTAAAAAGTCGGAGAACTTTATCGATGCCTTGCAATTCATCTCGTTTTATTTATTCTTAATATACACTTTATAATTTGTGATTGTTTGTAAGAAAAGAGAAAAAATATATTATATATAAAAATGTGTGGCATATAAAAAGCGAGAAGTCATGAAGACAAAACAAAACTAGTTATTTAAAAAACAATTATTTACTTTTATTGGATAATCTGTTAATGAAGTATTCGATTTCCAAAAAAATGTAATCGTGCGCATCAATGAAACTAATGTCTAATGTTATTAAAGAGACTTGGGAAAAGGATTGGACGATTACACAATTTTAACAAAAAAAATGAATCAAAACTTTTATGCTAACATGAGAAGAGTTTATTCTATGATTTATTGCCTGCAGACGAGAGAGATATAGGAGGACTGAGGTATGAGAGACTAAAAAATACGTCAATGTCAGGACAAAGGTTAAACTATTTTTATCTATTTGGTCAGAGACGGACTTAATGTGGCTCAGAAATTTTTCGGGCTCTTTAAAAAAAAAAAGAAGCAAAAACAGAGTCATAAAAAAAAGGGCAAACGAATTTGGGCTGTAAATGAGCCCCCCACCTCACATAACAAGAGAGCGCCTGGTTTGTGCCCACATCACCAGCCATTAATTCCGCCCCTTGCTATTAGACCAAAAAAAAATACATAACATAACATAACATAACATGATGATGATTCAATGTACGGCCAATGTGAAACGTGTTTGTGTGGATACAATGCATTTAAACTTTACTTGTTATTCTAATATTTAAAAATAAAATGAGATTGGGTGCATTAGATATCTTGTAGACTGACACCACAACCACCCCTACACCCCCCCCCCATAAAGGGTAAAGGTGAAAACATGATTTTGTTTGGAAGGCAAAGAAGACGTCATCGACGCAACAAATTTTTTTTTTTTTTTTTTAAAAAAGAATGGTTTGTGACTCTAGTCATGCGACGTACGATAGGCTATGACGTGACAGGCTCTGACGTGACAGGCTATGACGCATGTGATAGGCTATGACGTGACACGCTACGACGCGACAGGCTATGACGTGACAGGCTACGACGTGACAGGCTATGACGTGTTATGCATGATTTAAAAAAACAACAACTATCTATCTATCTATCTATCTATCTATCTATCTATCTATCTATCTATCTATCTATCTATCTATCTATCTATCTATCTATCTATCTATCTATCTATCTATCTATCTATCTATCTATCTATCTATCTATCTATCTATCTATCTATCTATCTATCTATCTATCTATCTATCTATCTATCTATCTATCTATCTATCTATCTATCTATCTCTCTCTCTCTCTCTCTCTCTGTTTGCGCGTCCATCCGTCTACCAGTCTTATCTAATATATCTATCTATCAAAATGTCTGTCTATCTGCATGAGTGTCAGTGTCTGTGTGATTGAACCCAACAGAGGAGCAACATTAACCTTTAACCTCCTAATCTTAATCTAAAGGGGGGGGGGTGTGACTACATTTCATTCTACAATTAAAAAGAACAGATTGTTGACACAAGATTAAGACAGACACACCGTGACATTGACATGTTCTAGCCTGGCATCAGTGGCACTTTTTGTCACAGCGACTCGGGGACACTTCGTCACGGTGACTCAAACGTCACTCCGGTTCTCACAATAATCACGGCGACTCAAACATTACTCCGGTTCTCACAATGTCACGGTGACTCAAACATCACTCCGGTTCTCACAATGTCACGGTGGCTCAAACATTACTCCGGTTCTCACAATGTCACGGTGACTGAAACGTTACTCCGGTTCTCACAATAATCACGGCGACTCAAACAATACTCCGGTTCTCACAATGTTACGGTGACTCAAACGTTACTCCGGTTCTCACAATGTCACGGTGACTCAAACATCACTCCGGTTCTCACAATGTCACGGTGGCTCAAACATTACTCCGGTTCTCACAATAATCACGGTGACTCAAACATCACTCCGGTTCTCACAATGTCACGTTGACTCAAACATCACTCCGGTTCTCACAATGTCACGGTGACTCAAACATCACTCCGGTTCTCACAATGTCACGGTGGCTCAAACATCACTCCGGTTCTCACAATGTCACGTTGGCTCAAACATCACTCCGGTTCTCACAATGTCACGGTGACTCAAACATCACTCCGGTTCTCACAATGTCACGGTGGCTCAAACATCACTCCGGTTCTCACAATGTCACGGTGGCTCAAACATCACTCCGGTTCTCACAATGTCACGGTGACTCAAAAATATCCTCCCCGTGAACGACACAGGTTGAAACTGAAATCTTGGTCTTGATTGGGAAAAAGGGTGTGTGTGTGTGTGTGTGTGTGTGTGTGTGTAGCGAGAATTCATGAAGACATAACACAGTGATATGAAAAGTGAATAAACTGGAGAATGTCAACTCTTTAAACAAAAAAATGACAAAATTTTTTTGTTTTATTAAGGACCTCTACCCCCCCCCCCACCTAATCCCCCCCCCCCCAATCTGAAGTAACGGGCTTTAAAAGTTCACCTACCACCGGGACACTGTGGGGGAGGGTGTGACGGTCTTTTATCTAAAAATCTAAATGAAGTGTGGAGGGCTGGGTGTGTGTGTGTGTGTGGGTGTGGGGTGGGGGGTGTTGGGGTTGATAGGACGTTGACCCACATAGAAATATATTTTTTTTTCAATTTGTTATGTAATAATAAATTGTCAGAGACTTTGAAGTGACTGCCTTCATCATGAAGTAAATTGGAAAGAATTAAATGTAGATTTATAAATGAATGATGCTATGCTTGTAAGTTGCAGGCCTTAATAAGCAGGTTTTCTATTTATATACCTTATAAATATATATATTTATATTTAATGGTCTGAAAAATATAATCCGACATTAGATTCAGTTATTATGTGTTATTGTTAAGCTTAAGGTGTGTGTGTGTGTGTGTGTGGTTGTGCATGCGTGTGTGTGTGTGTGTGTTCGCGCGCGTGCGTGACCTATCGGTCTAAGTGTACATGTCTGTTCATTTCAATATCCCAGTAAGTCGGCTAATCACATTGACATGGGTCGGGGGGCGGGCCGGGCCGGGCCCCCTTACAGATGCGGACCCCCCCTGGCAATGACCCCCCCGACCTCCCCTCACCCTCCCCCTCTCGGCGTGCCTGCGGCTAATACAAACATGTTTTAGTTTCAAGTTGTCTATTATTAAATTTAGGCCAACGCCACATGACGTCTCCGATTCTCAATGAGTGGACAGCGAGCTGATTTTTGTATATAGGTGTGTAACAAAATGATTTTTTTTTTAAAGGTATCCTCAAACCAAAGTGAAACCTTCCGCTGCGCTATTTCTCACGTGAGATTTTTCTAAGCGCGAAAAACCCTCGCTACACCTAGGCGAAGCGAAAGTGGGCGTCAGCCGACCGGATATAATGATTTTTTAAATTTTCTTTTTTTTTTGTTTGAAGACGTCGGCAGACATTTTCTTATTATTATTCATTTTCTAGAGTTATTGTATTTTACAAGTAAAAAGTGAAAAAAAAAACACTTGCTTTTTGGTATAATCTGATATAATTGATGTTTCTATATATAAATGTAAGTCTGCAAGAAGCGATGCCGCGAAATTTCTCTGCACAGCCGCGAAAATTCTCCGCGGTTTGAGCATCTCCATATAAATACATTGCCGCGAAAGAGGGGTGAATGTCGCGAGCTACCTAGATACGCGAAATTCGCTTTGGTTTGAGGATACCTTAAATAATAATTGCTTACTCAAGAATACTTTACTCAATTAGTGTCAGCTTTTTTCCCTTTTTTAATGGGGCTTCGGTGGCGGCAAGACGGTAATATTTTGAGAACCACTGAATTAGGCTGAGCACCTGTTGGGACAATATTATCATTGTTATTTTTTTATATGATGTATTTATTAATAATAACACGAAAGTAACTTATCAGACGTGAACAGGTTAAAAAAAAATAGAAAAAAAAAAAAACCAAACACCTAAATTTAAGTGTTGACTCTTTATAGGTGTTTACTTTGTAACGCAACAGTCCCCTATCAGTCCCTCAATGTCCATGTATAGCCAGCCCACCTATCAGTGCCTCATTGTCCATGTATAGCCAGCCCCCCCCCCCCTATCAGTGACTCAAGTCCATGTTTTAATTAAAGTTTTATCAACGCCAGTATTATTGTATTTTTGATATTTATCTTGTACATATAAAACAAAACAAGTTTTCAAACAATCTATGATCCCTCCATTTTTGAATGTTGACTTTCATTGAATGAAATTCAAATGGTTACTTTTTACACGTTGTGCACTTCTTACAGATCTGTAAGTCCGGCTCATACGCTAATAAAGCAGCCCTAATTAAGTGTACCTTACCATTTCAATTGGTCAAGTGTTGAGACAGGAACCAGGACGTGACGATGTGTTCTTTAAATAACTTTCTAGTATGAGCAAACAAACAAACAGAAAAAACCATGCCAATTTTTCGTATATTATTTTTTTTTGTTCCTAATCATTTATTGACCTAAATTGAACGACTAAAATTGATGACGTCATTGTAATTATTTTTATTTTTAAAAAAATGAGAGAAACTACGACGAGGGGATGTTTTTATGATGAATAAAGATTTATATTTATATATATATATATATATTACAATAGCTCTATTGTCTGATGGTGGTGTTTTTTTTTTTTGCTGCTTGTGTCTTTACTTACATCTTTGTGTGTTTATTTCTCTTACAAACACATTTACTTACCTGTCTACCCCCCTCTCCCTTCCCCCCCCCCCGATCTGAAAGGTACAAATGAGGGTCCTAAGCAGAAGAAGACCAATCAACCCCCCCCCTCCTCTGACTAATGCTAAATAAAGAGTCCGATAATTCAATATAGGGGGAGAGGGGGAGGGGAGGGGAAGGCGGCCGCTTGAGTGGCCCACTCACATGAATCTAACTCAACAATGCAACGTCAGCGTTTTGGTTTCAATAACGTCATTAGAAGACAGAACACAATGCAGGCCTTTATAAATACTGTTGAGATATCTCTCTCTCTCTCTCTCTCTCTCTCTCTCTCTGTGATAACTGCGGGCTGAGACTTTTAAGTCTCTTACAGCCCGTGAGATCAAACTCGCTGTGGTCCTTCAACATCTGGGAACTGCCAGGAAGGCCAATGACAAGCAAGCTACCCGACAGGTCCACCACACCTGTGGTCCGCCAGCCCCGGGGGGGGCACTCAAATAGAACATGATCCACGGTTTCCCCTCAGCCTCTCTGCAGTGTCGGCAAAAGGCGGTATCGACATTGGGCCTCAACCTCCCAAAGTACGCACCTGTAGGACAATGCCCAGTGAGAGACTGAGCAATTAGTGCCAGCACGACCCTCCTGAACACCCCCCACCCCCACCACGGGTCAGTGTTGGACGGCCGCTCCATCCCATCTGACTGCGGACATTTCTGCCCGTCACCCACATCGTCCCAAACTCGATTAACCACAGAGTTCGCTCTAAGAGCCTGTTCTTGTCACACGCTGCCTCATGTGAGCTCTTCTTATCCGCAACCCACGGGCTACGCTTGGGCATGTATCGACTTTTGCAAAGGGAAGTCGGCCCGGTCATTCCCGGCCACGTCCATATGACCGGTCAAGTCTAAATGCCCTCACTTATCTCCATACAAGATTTTGAGTTTAGTAAATCTTTTTTTTTTTATACAAGACAGTCAGTATGTACTTGGATACCACGATAATATGTTCCACAATATAATCGAATATGGAAACATTAGAACGAAAAAATATGTTTATTATTGCGCGTTTTTAATTGGCTATTCTGGAACGAAAGAATAATAATTTAATAGAGTTGATTTTTCCTGTAACAATTTGGGGCAGGCGGAGGGGGGGGGGCTTGCAAAGGGGGGGGGCGATTTTATTTTATCCCCTCCAAGGCCACATGTGATTTACCAAATCTTGTAATTATTATACCAAAAGGGGGGGGGGTCCATTGATTTGAGCTCTTTATGGTGTCGAATAATTAGCGATTACACAAACAAGGGAAGCTATCCAAAAAACTAGAAATAATTCAAAACCTACTGTATTATTTCCCTGAACTGCGCTTTTAGAAAATATTTAAAAGTTTGTTTTGTTAATTGGACACATTCTAGATAGCTCATGAGCTAAGGGAAGCTATTCTGTTGTATTTTTAATACATTGTTATTCAAATATATTTACCTCCCCGCACTGGGAAATTCTGTTTAAAATAGAATAACTTCAATAAAAGTATGTCTAACGCATTAATGTAAACATTTTTAAACGGGTGACGTTTGAAACAAAGCATGTTGAAAATAAAAAAAATAAAAAAATAAAGAACAGACTAGACTGAAATTTTTTTTTAATTTTTTTTTATTGAAAACAAAAATACACCAGAGTTTTAAAAATCTTTATTTCAATGTTTCATACAACAACAATTCACTTCAGACGGACACATGCTTTTACACATGCTTTACACTACACACTAAAGACAAACAATTTGGACACGCCAATGATGACATTTGACCTCTTAACAAACAACTGCAAGTTTAGTGACTAAAAATTTGTTTTAACATAAACATTAAGGGGGGAAAAAAAAAGACAAATTTTTTTAGACAACGTAAAAAATGTATCTTTTTCTTTGAGCAGCTTAAAAAAAAAAAGGGCGGGGCAAAGGTCAGATTTCTCTTGAACTTGACCTCTCGCGTGTCAGTTGACGCCCTTGAATTTATTTATGAAGGTATTGTATCAGCTTGCTGGCCGCTCTGCCCAACTCGCCCAGGTCATGTCTGAGGTCCTGCATCTGGAACTCTGTCAGCAGGGTGAAATTCTCGACCGCTGTCAGGTGGAGAGAGGCCCCGTGGTCATCTGACGCCCCGTGGTCATCTGACGCCCCGTCATCATCTGACGCCCCGTCATCATCTGACGCCCCGTCATCTGACGCCCCGTCATCATCTGATGCCCCGTCATCATCTGACGCCGCCTCAGCCTCCTGGCACTCACAGACGATTGACGAGATGTGCAGGAGCAACACTTGATAGGCCAAGCCGACCATCAACGTAGATAAGTGGCTCAGTCTCTCTCTGGCTTCCGTAGAGCCTGTTGGTTCAAAATGAATGTACATTTTTTTTTTCATGTTTTAATTTTTTTACAAATTGCAAGTTTAAGTGTTTTTTTGTTTCTTTTTTAAAGTTACTACCTATATTTTAAAAGAAGCCATCAGCTTTGCCTTTAAATGATGTTTGAAAGGTATTTCTAGTTATGTTTTATCGTTAAATAAAGCTACCTGATTATATCTTTAAAACATGAAGCTACTTAGGGGGGGGGGGGGAAGTTAATAGCTACGTTCAGTTATTGAACTTACCAGTTGTTCTGGTTTGAAAGATGCTATACTTAGTGTTTAACTGGTTTGAAGATGCCATACTTAGTGTTTGACTGGTTTGAAAGATGCCATACTTAGTGTTTGACTGGTTTGAAAGATGCCATACTTAGTGTTTGACTGGTTTGAAAGGTGCCATACTTGTGTTTGACTGGTTTGAAAGGTGCCATACTTATGTTTGACTGGTTTGAAAGGTGCTATACTTGTGTTTGACTGGTTTGAAAGGTGCTATACTTGTGTTTGACTGGTTTGAAAGGTGCTATACTTGTGTTTGACTGGTTTGAAAGGTGCCATACTTGTGTTTGACTGGTTTGAAGGTGCTATACTTTTATACTATAATTTGTGTTTTTGTTTGAAAATGGCCATGATCCGTCATTCCTATGTAAGCTTTCCACCCCCCCCCCTTTCCCCCACGGGAGGGCCAGCAGTATGTAGTGCTGATACCAGTTATGCGCACATCCTAGGACAGGGTAGAAACAATGCTGCGTTTTTAAGCCCGGTGGCGTAACTAGCGAGCGGCACTTGGGGTGGGTCTAAAAAATGCCGCCCCAGTATAGTGTCAAAAAGTACTTCAGTACATCAGATTCCGCCCCATTATATTGTCAAAAAGTACTTCAGTACATCAGATTCCGCCCCATTATATTGTCAAAAAGTACTTCAGTACATCAGATTCCGCCCCAGTATAGTGTCAAAAAGTACTTCAATATAGATGGCGCCCCAGTATAGTGTCATAAAGTACTTCAGTACATCAGATACCGCCCCAGTATAGTGTCAAAAAGTACTTCAGTACAGTAGATAGCGCCCCAGTATAGTGTCAAAAAGTACTTCAGTACAGTAGATAGCGCCCCAGTATAGTGTCAAAAGTACTTCAGTACATCAGATGCCGCACCAGTATAGTGTCAAAAAGTACTTCAGTACATCCCTTCTACCCCCCTACCCCCCATACCCCCACGGATAGTACTCACCACGAACAAGTGCTTCGGCTGCGTCCAGCACGTCATTGGTGTCCTCCACTATGACTTTCAGCCTGGGCAGGATCATCTGGAACCTCCAGAACATGGCTTCGTAGAACTGGAGCGGGCGACGCAGGGCATTCGATGCTATGCGAACCACTCCCCCATCCATCATTCTCTGCACGAGGTCAAGGGTCTTGCTTAGCACAAGTATCAGCTGCTTCAGCACCTGCGAATACTGGCGAATAGAAATTTTGTTTTGGTTAATCGGCGAATCTCGGCTTATGCGAGTACTAACGAATAGAAATTCTTTTGGTTAATCGACGGAATCTCGGCTTATGCGAGTACTATCGAATGTAAATTGTTTATTAGGCAAACCTAAACATATGTGATTACTAACGAATAGTGTTCATTATAAGGCAAAGAACATTTGTTTTGTTACCTGTGAAATCAAAGGCGCCTGCTGCTGGGCGCGCACAGTTTTCTGCTCGCAGACTCCCAGACAGATGATGGAATCCTCGAACGTCTGGGCTACAGAAGCGATGCAGCCGACCATGAAACGCTCAATCATATCGATGCCGACTTCTGGAAGCTTTCTCACATTTCCTATAAAGTAAACCTGTGGTAGTGTGAAATCAATTCAAAAAGCATGCATCAGTGAACACGAGCTATTGAGTCTCACTCCTCCATTCACCCACCCCCTCCACCATAGCAGTGGTACAATATGCATTACAATGGAATTAAGAAAAAAAAAGACAGTGGTAAAGCATGGGAGTAACATTAGGGGGGACCATGCCGCTTGGGGGGGGGACCACGCCACTTGGGGGACCACGCCACTTGGGGGACCACGCCACTTGGGGGACCACGCCACTTGGGGGACCACGCAGATAGGGAGCCCATGCCTCTAGAGTAACTACTTATCTGTAATAAAATGACTAAATGCTCTCTACCTCTATGTCTTCCCCACAATCACACATGCCGTGCCTACTTGCAACATAGTCAGCGGCCATAGTGACCTCACCACAGTGCTGGGTCAGGTGCGAAATGGCCAGGGTCAGCTGTCGTCCAGAGCTGATGACCTGTTCTCTGTCCCTGTTGTACAAAGCCTGAGATAATAGAAACTAGATGTCAACGTGATTGGGAGATAATTATACAAGAAAAGACTAGATAAATATCGATCAATCCACCACCTACCTATCTAAATCATTGATCGATCTCAATCATTGATCGATCTCAATCTATACATCTCAAAATAATCGAAAAAAAAATAAAGATACAACACGTAGAAGAAACAAAACTAACTAGATCTGTAAGTAAAAATCATCCAGTAAACCCAGCTTACGTTGACCAAAGAGATGACATGGCAGCGCACGCCTTCCGAGTAGTCGGTCGCTTTTCGCATCAAATCCGCCAACCTTGTTGACCTCGTACGCTGGTCCTCATCCGCCCATTCACCGCACAGTGATATCAAAGTATGGGCCGCCTCGAGGAGTAAAGAGGGTCGATTCACTGAAGGTACCGAAGTAGACACTGGATCTGGTGGTAAATAAACATGGGACGAGTTTTTTTTTTTGTTTAAACTGACAGTGAAAGTTGAAAGCAACCAACAATAGTAAAGAGGGAGAGTACAGGAACCATAAGCCAGAATTATGTTCATTTTTTTTTTTACAGAATTAATTCCCTTTTAGATCTTAGTAAAACCTGGATAGATATTTATAATTTAAAAAAAAAATATAGTACGTTTATTTTGTTTACTAATTGTTTCTATACACTCGATACCAAATCACTTGCATATATTTTGCTACTTCGTCTGTAATTCGTTCGATTTCATTAGAACAATTTTAATATAAATAATAGCGACTTGGGCTCTGCGTTAAATTGAAAGTAAAGAATTAATACAACAGTATTCCCAGTTTAAAATATAATCATGAAAAAAATCGGATCTACCCGAAACCAAAAAAAAAATAACCTAGCCTACCGATCAAGCCTAAGGGGATATAACTCTATGCAAAGGTTTTGCAGGGTACAGCGAGTATATGGTATAAGCGCTTGAAGCTTTTCAAAAGCCGAGCGCTCCCTTCTCTCTCTCACACACACACACACACCCTTTTAAATGTAAACAACAGCAGCCCAGCACTGATATGTATATTTATATATATATATAGTTCATAGCCAACAGTAAAATGGGAGGTGGAACAAACCTCTCAACATGACTTGCAGTAGCTTGTTGACCTTTTCTTTGAATAGTTCACATATCACGAGACTTTTCTCTCTTAAGCTGAACGCACGCTCTGAAATAAGCAAAACAAATAAATGACGTAATCCAGAGGTTCTCATTCTTTTGTTTTGGACACTGTACCCCAAAGAGTGCGAAAGTATGTCCGCGCCGGTGCCCCGTCCTTAGCAAGCTCAAATTCTTGGTTGTAATTTAACGAACATTTTTGTGTGTCGAAGCGTACGCCTGCATTCCGCGAAATGTTATCCAGCTTCCTTTTAATGAATCACACCTTCTGGTCTGCCGGGTCCGAATTACAAGGGGGTGGTCACACAACATGTAAACATAAAAACTAAAGATGATAACAAAACGAAAACAATTAACGTATTAACTGACCTTGCGGCGTCTCAGTTACTGGTTCAACAGCGGAGGGAATACCCCGTCGACTCGTTGCCTGTGCCATTGTTCCACGATCAGGAATATCAAAAAAAGAAGCAGTTATTACCAAGGCCTGCAGCATACACATGAACACACTCAAACACATGGACGCGCGATTCTTTCAAACCGAACTGTCCGGCGATGAACCATTCAGCTCTGAGACCTGGTGACTTGTGAAGGGTCACGGATGACCGCAGCCGTCCGGTTTTTTTTTTTTTTTATTAATTACGTGTGTGTGTGTGTGTGTGTGTGTGTGAACACTTTTCATACAACTTGATATTCTTGTACACGACAAGTGAAAGGGGAGGGAGGTGGTGTCACAAGGATTAGTGACAGGGTATCGATCTCACTAATGTTGGGATACGATTCCCGATTTTCGATTCCAGTTCATGTTTTATACAAACTTCGAGAAAAGGGTATAAACTTTATAAACACAACAAAAACAATAAAATAAAATAAAAATATTAATAACAACTACCCAGTTCCTAATATCTTATAATGGAATCGAAAAAAAAAATCTGAATTTCTCCGATGACGACCTACGAAAAATCGTTCCGATGTTGTTTCCGATTTCTGTAGTATTGTCGTAACGCTGTTTACAAAAAAAGAACGAAACGATACGACAAAATAAAAGCATAGTGCGCCTAGGTGAACCCGAGCCAGATAATGTCTGTCTGTGTGCATGCCTGTGCCTTTGTGTGTGTGTGTGTGCTCAATCGTACAAACAAACCAAAAAAAGTGTGATGCTCGTTTTAAAACTATATTTAAAAAAAAAAATATATATATTTGGTTTAAGCTGTTTACTATTGAGTCCGTTCCTACATTTTAACTTACACTAGATTTTCCTGGAGAGGAGGTGGGGATTGGTGTAGTGTAAAGGGGTCGTACGGGGCGTCACAATAGCTAGCTACGACTCTAGATTTAGACAAAGGGGTGGTGGGGATGGAAAGGGGGGGGGTTGGGTTCGTAATAAATTCAAAATCTTGCACATCAATGCTCACACCCCCCCCCCAAAAAAAAAAAAACAACCAACAACAAAGAAATTTCTGACCCCCCCCTCTCCCCACAGTACTTCTGACCTCAACTCAAATAGTAAAGTCACGCTAGACATTTTCGGTTACGGTACACACACACACACACACACACACACACATATATATATATATATATATACAGTGGCGTCACTAGGGGGTGCGGGGGGTGCGGACCGCACCGGGTGACATCCTCACGAGGGGTGACACACAAATGCAAAATATCTTGTTTTAGGTCAATATTCTTATTTTGTAATTTAAATTAATTCAAAGCCGGATTTAATTTTAAATTTTTATAAATAAAATAAAAATATCTCCGATTACTAACAGACACTGCGTACTTTTTATTATTAATTATTTTAACGCACTGGCTCCGGATACGTCTAAGATGAACTCTTATGATTTAAAGTTATTTTCTTTTCGCGGGAAATTGCATAACCGAGCAATTTTTTCTGACTATATATTAAAATTGTAGATTTTTTTCTGTGGCAGAGAGAGGGTTAATCGTTTGGCCGTGAACCATTTATTGCAAACTATGTGCGGGTTTGATTCCTCTCAGAGACATATAATTTTTTTTTCAGATTTTTTTTTTCAGGATTAGGGTTAGGGATAGGGTTAGGGTGTGGAGCAATATCTATTGATGGTCCCCGAAAAAAAAATATATCTCCCATTATTAACAGTAAATAACGTCATCAACGTCTGCAGTAAATAAGAGTTCTCATTCATTCTGTTTACTGACGTCATCAAAGTTTGCTAGACGTATCCCGAAAAAAAATACTTAGTACGTCTTAGACGTATCCGGAGCCAGTGCGTTATTTTAATGAAATTATTGGTATACTTGCACTGACCTATAGATATCAATTATCGCTAAAATCCTGACCACGGAAACGGAAAAAAAAAATAAAGTCGCGCATGCGCACATATATACGGTCTCTGGAAAAAAAATATGGAGACCGGAGTGTCATGATAGGGGTGACACCATGAGTTACCGCACCGGGTGACACCAACCCTAGTGACGCCACTGTATATATATATATAGGTCGCATTTTCCCCGCCCCACACTCACACACTCCCCCTCTTGCGAATGACCTCTACAGGCCGAGGGTCACAAAGTTCGCTGTTGTCACAAGAGAAAGTGGGCAAACATTTTTAAACCAAGGGCCGCTATTCACTCATTAAATTTATGGAAGGATCAAACCAAAAGTTGAATAACAGTCGGATGTACTAAAGTCAACTTATTTAAAATGTTCTAAATTTTTTTTTTTATTTGCGGGCCGGATCAAATAGCCTAACGTGGCCCGCGTTTCTTAGATTGACCCATGCCTAAATTAGTAATTATACCCCCTCCCCCCCCCCCCATGCATGATGTATGTGACCTCTCTGTTCTTACATTCGCCTCGACACAAAAGACATCTTGAACGCACTTTCGCTAATTTGTAGGCAAGTAGTGTAGGAGTTAATCTTTTGTCTCCCAAGAGTTACATGATGACTCGTACATCAGATTGGAGTTATGGCCCGTTCACAGTTACAGATCGCACGATTGGGGGTTAAATTATTATTTTCATTATCTATTGTTGTTGCTATATGTGTGGAATATAAAGGCAATTTATAAAAATCTATTAAACAATTGAAGTTCAAGAAAATTGCTCAATTTTTCTTCAGATGGGTACAGCTAGAAGTCTATGTCATATATTTACCGGGGAGGGAGGGATCAGAGGCGTAGCGAGGAGTGGGCCAGGGGGTGCATCATGCCCCAGGCGCTATTCTCAAAGGGGCGCCAAATGGTATATTTTACGAATGGGGGGGCGGGAGCCAAAAAGATTATTGTGAACCGGGCGCGAGTTAAGCTCGATACGGCACTGCACAGGTTGGGTGTGAGCTGGCCATCAATAGTGTGTGCCTGTCACAGGTTGGGTGTGAGTTGGCCACCAATAGTCTGTGCCTGTCACAGGTTGGGTGTGAGTTGGCCACCAATAGTCTGTGCATGTCACAGGTTGGGTGTGAGTTGGCCATCAATAGTTTGTGCCTGTCACAGGTTGGGTGTGAGTTGGCCACCAATAGTCTGTGCCTGTCACAGGTTGGGTATGAGCTGGCCATCAATAGTGTGTGCCTGTCACAGGTTGGGTGTGAGCTGGCCATCAATAGTGTGTGCCTGTCACAGGTTGGGTGTGAGTTGGCCACCAATAGTGTGTGCCTGTCACAGGTTGGGTGTGAGTTGGCCATCAATAGTTTGTGCCTGTCACAGGTTGGGTGTGAGTTGGCCACCAATAGTCTGTGCCTGTCACAGGTTGGGTGTGAGTTGGCCATCAATAGTCTGCCTGTCACAGGTTGGGTGTGAGTTGGCCATAAATAGTGTGTGCCTGTTACAAGTTAGGTGTGAGTGGGCCACCAATAGTGTGTGCCTGTCACAGGTTGGGTGTGAGTTGGCCATAAATAGTCTGTGCCTGTCACAGGTTAGGTATGAGCTGGCCATCAATAGTTTGTGCCTGTCACAGGTTGGGTGTGAGTTGGCCATAAATACTGTGTGCCTGTTACAGGTTGGGTGTGAGCTGGCCATCAATAGTGTGTGCCTGTCACAGGTTGGGTGTGAGTTGGCCACCAATAGTGTGTGCCTGTCACAGGTTAGGTGTGAGTGAGCCACCAATAGTGTGTGCCTGTCACAGGTTGGGTGTGAGTGGGCCATCAATAGTCTGTGCCTGTCATAGGTTGGGTATGAGTTGGCCACCAATAGTGTGTGCCTGTCACAGGTTGGAAGTGAGTGGGCCACCAATAGTGTGTGCCTGTCACAGGTTGGGTGTGAGTTGGCCATCAATAGTGTGTGCCTGTCACAGGTTGGGTGTGAGCTGGCCATCAAGAGTGTGTGCCTGTCACAGGTTGGGTGTGAGTTGGCCACCAATAGTGTGTGCCTGTCACAGGTTGGGTGTGAGTTGGCCATCAATAGTTTGTGCCTGTCACAGGTTGGGTGTGAGTTGGCCACCAATAGTCTGTGCCTGTCACAGGTTGGGTGTGAGTTGGCCATCAATAGTCTGTGCCTGTCACAGGTTGGGTGTGAGTTGGCCATAAATAGTGTGTGCCTGTTACAAGTTAGGTGTGAGTGGGCCACCAATAGTGTGTGCCTGTCACAGGTTGGGTGTGAGTTGGCCACCAATAGTGTGTGCCTGTCACAGGTTGGGTGTGAGTTGGCCATAAATAGTGTGTGCCTGTCACAGGTGAGTGTGAGTTGGCCATCAATAGTTTGTGCCTGTCACAGGTTGGGTGTGAGTTGGCCACCAATAGTGTGTGCCTGTCACAGGTTGGGTGTGAGTGGGTCACCAAAAGTGTGTGCCTGTTACAAGTTAGGTGTGAGTGGGCCACCAAAAGTGTGTGCCTGTTACAAGTTAGGTGTGAGTGGGCCATCAATAGTGTGTGCCTGTTACAAGTTAGGTGTGAGTTGGCTATAAATAGTGTGTGCCTGTTACAAGTTAGGTGTGAGTAGGCCGCCAGTAGTGAGTGTGTTTCCATGTGTGTGTGTATGTGTGCAAACAGTTGTGTGTGGGGGCGAAATATCTCCGAATGCCACGGGTTTCCATGCGAGACTACGGGTCAGTTGCGTGGGAGGGAGTTGAATAAGAGGCGGCAGGTGAGCAACACGTGTTTATTTTTTTTTTTGGAAGTGAAATGAGTTGAAATGTTAGAGCCCCACGTGGAGACCGTATGTTTTTTTTAATAGATAACTGGAGACTGCTGTCACGATTGTTTCTTTTGTTCGCTGACTTGTACGGTAAACACGGACGCTACCCGTCCTCGTCAGGACGACAGCCAGGGCTTCTTTGTAATTCAACTTGATTTGTTTGGATCGGAATTGTGTTCAATGATTATTGTGTTTCCTGATTGTTGAGTTACACTAATCAGTCGGGGAATATATACAACGACAGCCCGTGATGTTTCCTGACTGTTGAGTTACACTAATCAATAAGGAAATATATACAACGACAGCCCGTGATGCACAGCCACACCCCTAGGCTTCGACCGGTACAACAATTTATTAAGTAACTCTTGACGGGGCCCCCATAAAGACTGTATTGGTCTTGAACTTGAACGGGGCCCCTTCGAGGTCTAGTCGCCTAGTAGGAAAGCCGGTAGGCGTACCCACATCTCAGCAAGTAGTAAACACAAATTTATCGCGCCCATCACTTCTGAATAATTTGCTGATGAACACTTTATGCATAAATAAAATACCACGTAGTTATTTCACTAAGTCATTCTATACATGTTAAAACCAGCATAAATTCAGTTGCGTAATCAATGCCTTCATATAGAAATATTTAGTACTTGTGACAGATCGAAGAGGTCGTCTAAAATAACGTTCTTCAACAGGCAGGTACAATAATAGCCTGCCATTGGATTGTTGTGTACAAGGATCTTATCGGGCCGTTATTTCAACGTCGTCACCACGTCAAGTGAGTCAGCACTCTGACACAAGGACAACACACACTTAAATACACTGTAGCAAAACACTTCAAATGTCAAAAATCAGGGAAACAAGCCAAGTATTCCTTCCATAATAATGATCAACTACTTTAATATCAAAATACTAAAATACTAGTTTGACAATAACAACGTCGACCGTCATCTCTCGCATCATGCACCCTTCTCGTTCATCACCGATAGATACCTTCGTTCAACAACCGCACCTTGGGGTATTCCCATTCTGTCATAAACTAATGCACAACAGGATGAAGTGCAGGATTATTGCTCACATCGCTTCGTACGCATCTGATGGGCAGTTTGGTGAGACTAATCCTACCATCGAGGAGGGGGGGAGGGTAGTCAAACACCATGTGTATGGAAGCAGATTTCACCTACGACCTTCACAGACATGTCTATCATTCTTTTGATTGTTGTACGCCCTAATTCACAGATATGTCTATCATTCTTTTGATTGTTGTACGCCCTAAGCATCTGGAGAGCGATGGGACCTGTGGCATCATAATATACATTCAAACATATTGCGGATATGGGAGATTATTCAGTGAGTGCAACTACATTGTCAAAATACATACATGTACTATGCAGAATCATAATGATGTGGCAGGAATCACCTTATAGTTATAGAATTAAAAAAAAAACATTTACTTACTCTAGCAGATTCATGGAGTAGCAGATGAATACAATATATCCAGTTACAAAAATCCTCTTACAGCCTGTAAAATATCAGTCTCTTACAGCCTGTAAAATATCAGTCTGTTTGTTACAGCCTGTAAAATATCAGTCTCTTACAGCCTGTAAAATATCAGTCTCTTACAGCCTGTAAAATATCAGTCTCTTACAGCCTGTAAAATATCAGTTTGTTTTTTTACAACAGGAGATAAGCTTTTTTTTTTCAAACAAAAATATTCTAAACAATAATTTCATTTCTGAATATCATCAATCACGTACATCAATTAAAAAAAAAATAACTTTGTCAGTGTAATCAAAATTGATGCAAAGGAAAAAAAAGTAGATTAAAATATCTTACAAAATTTTATAACTGGCTTGAAGAATGAATGTCTAGCAAAAGCTGGGAAGTCGATTTATATACATCTGACGGAGAGAGAACATGCTTGCTAATAGATATAACAAAAATAATTTACTGGATATGTTTAATGTATTCTTACTGTGTTATATCAGCAAAGAAAGTAATTGAGGCAGAAGACATAAAGTTTATCAGTGTTGCCATTGTCATGGCATAGAACTTGTACTTATCATTGAAATTAATTTTGGTCAGGCTAACAACGGAAACATGCACTTCCTACATCAAACGTTCATCTTAGAGTATTGTTTGCAAACATTTGGGTTGGAGACTAAGATAACTGCGACAGGGAAAATATTTCAAAATAATTCCACGGTTATCTCTCTTTGACCACATTTTTTTTTGTAGCGAGTGCACATTTCATGCGTTGTTTGCAAACATTTTTGCTGAAGACTAGGATAACTGCCACAGGAAACATCTTTCAAAATAATTCAACGGTTATCTCTCTTTGACCATATTTTTGTAAAAAAATTTTAACGGGAAAAGACAGACAGACATGTATACAGATGTTAACACTTATACATCAAAAGATGATAATGTTTTAACATATCTGGCAAAAGTAAGAGTGACAATCATAAACGTTAACTAAACAATCTTGCTTTTATGATTTACCGACGATTGAAAACTTGTGTTATAAATGTCACATATTAAACCAAACCTGCTGTCATTTGAAACAAAACAACAAAAAGGAAAGCGGAACCTTTCAGAAGTCGGGGCCCAGAGCGCCCCCTGTGTGCCCGCCGTAAAATCCGTCTCTGACGACACACTTGTCATCCACCAAAAGACACAATCCATGACATCCACCCGAATAAGACCATAAACCTATGTTTTGTTTACATTTTTTAGCACAAATAATTCGCTTTGACCAGTAGGCTTAACTCTTGTTTACCGTGCGGGCAAGTTGTTTCCCCTTCAGCGGCGTAGCGTGGGTATCGGCCGCCCAGGGCGGAAGACGATTTTGCCGCCCTCTCATTTAGGTATTTCAATTTAATCTATACATTTTTGCCGCCCCCCCCCAAAAGTAATAAAAAGTGCCGCCCGGTGCGGACCGAACCCACCGCCCCCCCCTAGGTACGCCACTGTTCCCCTTATTGAAACCTCTAGTTTGGGTCTTTCCTCTAACAGTCTAACTGAACCTGGCTCGCGGCCTTCTAGATTGGTCAAGGTGTCCGTGAACCGTTAGTCTAAGCTTTGTTTACATATTTTTAAAATAAAGCCGGCAGTATCTTCATGGACTTTTTTAATTCATTGTACACAAGTCATACACCAGCGGACGCAACTCTTGTTTACTGTGTGGGCTATGCTAGGGGTTTCCCCTTACTGAAACTTCTGGACTAAGTCTTGTTTACATATTATTAAGTTTAGTAAGCTAGTAGTATCTTACAGAGTCTTTTCTCCCCATTTATAGTACACGCATCAACAGACACAACTTTTTTTAAAAAGTGATTCTCTATAATTAAACCGCTGTACTGTGTTTTGTTTACATACTTATAATGTTTTGTAAGCTGGTAGTCTGTTGTTTTTTGCTACATTAACAACAAACTAGGACAGTGGGCATTACCGGAAGCAGATTAATGTCTGTTGACGCCCGGGAGCAGAAACTTTTGTTTGGGGCTCTTCTAAGAGACACAGGGAAATAATGGCGCAAATGTAAAGTTGGTGCTTTCGGGAGGGGGGGGGATTTCGAAGACGGCGCTTATGGTAGGCACCCGATGCACCCTTCGTTCAATCCGCCTCTGGACATAAGACAGGTTTATTGACTCAATAAGCCTAATTGAAACTGATGGCCATGACTGTCATTAGATATGTACTACAAGGAGCGTATTGGTATTTGTTGTGTTGTTGTTGTGCGATCATAGTTTCCTCCATTGTTGGTTAGGGCCGCACTAAACCCTTCTGTCGCCCGTTTGGCATTGAAATCACCTTCAACAAAGCCAAAGGCTAGACTTAAGAATTGTGTGGTATAGATCTAGACATTTCTACTTACATGGACAATTTTATGTTGCCTGGTCTAGATTCAGCAAACCAGACAATTTGTATATATACAGAAATAATGTTACAACAAAAAAATATTGTATATCTAAAATCATTTCATCAATAAACAACAAATTTAGAAACAAAGATTTGTCTTTTTTATAAATAGAATTAGAAACAAGGGCTTTCTCAATACTTACTATTACATTACATGGGGATTAGCCCTATATATATATATATATATATATATATATATATATATATATATATATATATAATTATCATTTCAGTGTCTCTAGTTCATATATTCAACTTTTGACTATTTCATTCTATGTCAAATATTTATTTTTAACAGAAGCTTGTAAACAGAGTAACATTACACTCACAATGGCTACGTCAGTATATAGTAGATCTCTGTTCAAGACATAACCCGGTAAGTCATGGGATCCCCAGACACAAGTTTGGGTTGCACCCCCCTTTCGGGACGGCCTGCAACCCTTACATCAGGGCCGCCCCCAGGGGTGGTACCTTTACACTTGTCAGGGGGACCTCGTGACTTTGGAAGACCCTGTCGCTTTATTTATTTTGCTGAAAAATTGGGTGAACGGGGATGGGGAACATCATTGTGATAGAAGGGGGGGCATGTTTTCTGGCAGCGGCCCTGCCTGCAATAACACTAATTAGTAACTAATAAGGAAAGTAATTTATGCCTAATTGTATTCGATACTGTACTTATTCAATTCTTTACCAAGCAGTGGTGTAGTGAGGGGGGAGCATCATGCCCCCATGCGCTATTCATAAAGGGGCGCCAAATGGCTTCTTTGACATATAATATAATATATTATATGGTTTTCGTGTGTGTGTGTGTGGGGGAGGTGGGGTGGCGCTAAAAAGGTTTTTTTTGCCCCTGGCGCGAGTTAAGTTCGCTACGCCACTGGGAGGGATGTAGTTAGAATAGATTTAATACTATAACAGTGGGTGTAAAGGGGGGGGGGTAGAGTTTCTATTTAGTAAATGATTTTTGCGTCAAAGGTAAACGGCCCCTGATGGAATCTATCAGTTAAAATGACAAGTGTGTCCAGTTGTTTTTAAAAAGACTTTACAGTAAATTACACTTATTAAAAAGACTTTACAACAAACAAGAAAATGAAAACTAAACTGAAAAGTTTTTATTTTTTATATATTTTTTTATTTGATTAAAACAAATACACCAGGTTTATAAAAATCTTTTATTTCAAAAGTTCCACACAAAAACAATATACACCATACGAAACAAAACATTTTACAATATTCCATTCAACAACGACTTCCGGACACACGATATTGACGCTGACACTTTTTCACTGCATGAAACAATTAACAGCATCAGCACTTGACTAAAAATATTTTTAAAAAAATTAAAATACATTAATATAACAATAAAAAAACACTTATTAAAAATTTCTTTGGTTTAAAAGCGTAAAAAAAAATAGGTCAAAGTTCAGCTGACATTGACCCCCAACGTTCTTGCATGTCATTAGATGCCAATGAACTTGTTCAGGTGACCCACCAACTTATGCGTTGCCATGTCAACCTCTCGCTTGACACATTTCAGGTTTTTGATCTGGGCGGAGTCCAACAGTCGGAAGTTCTCGACATCGGACCGGTAGACCGCGGGTTTGCCGTCAGCAGCATTCATGGCTACCTCATTCCGGAAGTTGGTCATAGTTGGCAGCTCCATAATGTGAAGCTCCAGCACCTGGTCGGCCAGGTCAGTCATCGTCGCGGAGAATCGGATCAGCCTCTTTCTGGCAGATTTTTGACCTGTGGGGGGGGGGGGTGAGGTTAAGGAGGATGGATGATTGTTGTTATACAGTCGGTTGTCATTGAATTACGGTTTTTTTAGCTGTACTTTGTCTTTCAAATAGATCTCTAGCTATTGGATGTCTTTGAAATACGTTTTATCACTACTTTGTCTTTGAAATACGTTTTAGCAATATGTTGTCATTGAAACGTTTTCAGTTTTATGATGCCTTTTATATCATATTCTTTTTCAGCAATGTCTT
Organism: Bulinus truncatus; assembly: GCA_021962125.1. NCBI lineage: Eukaryota > Metazoa > Mollusca > Gastropoda > Planorbidae > Bulinus > Bulinus truncatus. The sequence continues at coordinate 535,127 of JAGDYQ010000051.1, forward strand.
GGCTTTGAAAAAAAACGCAACTAGCAAAAGCAGGGGTTAACTCAAGTCATTTGAGGCCCTGGGAGCAGAAGAAATATATATTGGGCCCCTTGAAAAATAGACTTGTAGAATTTTTAAAATGTGCGCTCTCTTGGGTCCCCCCCCCCCCAACCGACCAACCAAAAGTTAGTCTGCTAGAGAAATTCTCAAACTTTAGTGATTCTTGACCCAGTATGCAGCTAGTTCGGTTTTCACGACCTACTTGTAAATGAAAAAAAAAAAAAAAACTCTACAAGAAAGGAACACCTAAAATGAACTAAAAGTATTGTGAACCCCACTTCAAGTCAGCTTTGAGAACCACTGGTCAACAAGATGGTGGGGGTGGAGTCGAGAAGAAACACTCACCTATGACTAGTCTATCGGTAATGTCCACCATGACGTATCCGTTCTCCATGACCGCCTTCAGCCTGGAGACAATCGACTGGAATCTCCAGTACATGGTGTGGTGATACTGTAGCGGGCGTCGCTGTGCATCCCATGCTGGACGACCCACTCCCTCGTCCAACAACATCTGCAGGAAGTCTCTGGTCTTGAACAAAACGACTCTCAGTTGTCTGAGTACTTGTAAGTACTGGCGATTTTTAGAAAAATTGATACTTTTGTGTTTTTTGTTAATTAGACGAACCTCTTAAATATTTTGTTTGTTAACTAGACGAACCTCTTAAATATTTTGTTAACTAGACGAACCTCTTAAATATTTTGTCAACTAGACGAACCTCTTAAATATTTTGTTAATTAGACGAAACTCTTAAATATTTTGTTAATTAGACGAACCTCTTTCACATTGTGTTAATTTTTGTAGACTTTAACCACTTAATTTGTGGGGGGGGGGGGGGGATGATTGCTCCATGTATACATCTATCTTTAAGATTTTGATAAAGTCCTAGTAATGTTCAAAAGTTCAAAACAGCTTTAAATTATTAGAGAAAGGAAGGCGTCTGGAGGAGTGACTAGACATGTGACCAAATCTATGACCCAATATATGACATGATCTATGACCCGATCTATGACATGATCTATGACCCGATCTATGACCTGATCTATGACCTGATCTTTTTTTGTTGTTATTTTACCTGATAAACCAAAGATCCAGGTTTTAATGGGTGCTCAGCTAATCTTTCGCAGACAATCAGACATGCGATGCACTCTTCAAAAGACTCGATGACCACAGTGTTGCAGCAGGACATGAAATTCTCAATTATTTCATCGCCGACGTCTGGGAGCTTCAGAGTGTTTTTTCTAAAGTAGATCTGCACACAAGTATGAAATAAACAAAATGTAGATTCTGCACACAAGTATGAAATAAACAAAATGTAGATTCTGCTCACAAGTATGAAATAAACAAAATGTAGATTCTGCACACAAGTATGAAATAAACAAAATGTAGATTCTGCTCACAAGTATGAAATAAACAAAATGTAGATTCTGCTCACAAGTATGAACCATAGACATTGAAACAAACAGGTAATGTACAGATAAGCCGACAGTTAAGTCTCCTAACCGGGTGCCGGAATAAGGGTTAGTGTGAGCCCTAATTTTGCAAAACAAATTGACAAAGTAAGACCCTGTGAAATAGTTCACATCCTAACTTTCCCTTCTACCGTAACCAAGGGTGCAGTGGCTATGGAGACACTGCGGGGGCATGTGTGACTTGCACAACACCTAGAAGCCTTCACCTATTTTCAAGTACCCTTGTCTACCCGGGTATACTATGTGAACTTTTTCAAATATCTTTTTTTTTATTTTTTAACCCCGCGTCTTTCAGCGGGGATTGAACCCGGGATATACAGTCGACATTCGAGCGCTCTACACGAAAAAAAGGAACAACCGAATCCCCCACACTACCCTTTTTTCCCCACTGGGTTATTTCATTTTATTCAATACTATCGTTTATTATTACTAATTATCTGACCATTATTAGACCTCTACAATCCAACATGGGGAATTATCTGACCTTTAGTTGACCTCTATAGTCCAACAGGCCGTGACGAGCTCCGACGCACCAAGATGACAGAGTTACCCTCCCGCAGAGCCTAACCAGATTCATGATGCCCTCCATCATCTTTTGTCCAGACCTGACCACAATTCGATTGTTCATTTCATTCTTGCCGATACCCTGACATAAAACAAACAACAATAAGTAAACAAACAATCAAACAAACAGTACCTAACGAGCAGGCACGTCGAGAGGTCGGGGGGGGGGTATTGCCAGGGGGCCCGCATCTGTAAGAGGGGGCCCGGCCACCCCGACCATGTCAATTTTTTCACGAACGAGGGAGTTCACTGACAGTTGTACGATGTTGATTTCTTACAAACTACAAACTAACAAACAAGAAAACAAGCTAAAATAAATGACGTGGTAATCTCTTATTTTACCATCCAAAATTATTTTGATACATATTATTGATACTTTACCTCTATAAACATTCCAAAATCATAGTATTGATTGTTATTTATTAAAAGAATAAGAAAAAAATAAAAAAAAATGTGTTTAAATGCATTAAATAAATTTTAAAAAAGGTCCTCTATATTCTATATAAAAGACTGCCAGCCATGTTAAGAGATGACCTGAATTGTTTACAAAAAAAGGCAGCTGCCAACTACAAGATTATTAAAAAAAAACTGAAAGATAAGACGGTACCTTCGGAAAATTTATGCCCATCACTTAAAAGGGCATGACCAAAATTATTTAAACCAAATTTATGTTAGGGGGATAGCTACTCTTGGGGCCCCTAGGGCCGTTTATCTTGTACCGCTACGTATAAGGTGTAGAACGGGGCCCTAAAAATGACATACTTATTAATATAGCTTATATAGTAAAAAACGGTACCCTTACAAACACAGACGCTTAGCCCTCAAAAGGCATGACCAAAATTATTTAAACCAAATTTATGTTAGGGGGATAGCTACTCTTGGGGCCCCTAGGGCCGTTTATCTTGTACCGCTACGTATAAGGTGTAGAACGGGGCCCTAAAAATGACATACTTATTAATATAGCTTATATAGTAAAAAACGGTACCCTTACAAACACAGACGCTTAGCCCTCAAAAGGCATGACCAAAATTATTTAAACCAAATTTATGTTAGGGGGATAGCTACTCTTGGGGCCCCTAGGGCCGTTTATCTTGTACCGCTACGTATAAGGTGTAGAACGGGGCCCTAAAAATGACATACTTATTAATATAGCTTATATAGTAAAAAACGGTACCCTTACAAACACAGACGCTTAGCCCTCAAAAGGCATGACCAAAATTATTTAAACCAAATTTATGTTAGGGGGATAGCTACTCTTGGGGCCCCTAGGGCCGTTTATCTTGTACCGCTACGTATAAGGTGTAGAACGGGGCCCTAAAAATGACATACTTATTAATATAGCTTATATAGTAAAAAACGGTACCCTTACAAACACAGACGCTTAGCCCTCTTGGGGCAAGACAAAATTATTTAAACCCATTTTATGTTAGGGGGATAGCTACTCTTGGGGCCCCTAGGGCTGTTTATCTTGTATCGCTACGTATACGGTGTAGAATGGGGTCCTCAAAATGACATAATTTTTAATACAGGCTATATTAGAAAAAACGGAGCCATCAGAAACGCTGTTTCCCAGCCCTCAGAGGGCTTGACCAAAATAAATCAAACCTATTATATTAGCCTCCCATCAGTTTCACCTTCATTGGCCTGTCTGTTACGACCACTTCAGAATGAAGTATGAGCCTATTGGACGAATACCATCTCTATCACCTTTTATCCACACTGGTACAATTTTCATCGCTAATCACTCATGGTCAGCTAGCCCGCCCTTTTGGGAGGTGAGTGTGAAATGGAGAAGGGGTGGTGGTGGAATGGACCTTCAGATAAGGTAGACTAAGTAAGATTTCTCAGTCAGCAATTCGTTTGTTGTCGGTCGGTATCTTAACAGGAATTTCACGTTTTTATGTGAAAGTTCTTAGATCTGTTGACCAGCGCTCGAGTTTGGGCAAAGGAGATAGCGTCTGAATTGGAGGAACAAAGACTAAGTGGGATTATTAAACGTTTCGAATAACCTGTTTAATCCAATACCCCTCCCCCCTCTTTTCTGTGAGTAACAGGTGAAATAAGGCAGGGGGTGGGAGGCTGGGTCTTGGGACTTTTTACATAAAATTATGCAACGTGACATCATTGTGACATCTGGAACATTCCATGATAGATCAGTTTAAAACTTTGTTACAAATATAAGCAGTATGTAAAGTTTCACTTCAGTATTTCATACTAATTTGTAGAGAGAGTTTGATTTTCTTTGGATTTTCATTCTTCATCTTGGAAATAGTGATTGCTTTGTTATTGAATTTCCTTGTTATAGCTGCTAATTCAGATAAGTACACTTCCACTGTGTTCTTAATTTTTTAACCTCATCCTTGTTTTTTTTTCTTTGATAGACAGACCATCCGATATAAAAAAAAGCTTTTGTAGTTTCAATCTTAACAATTTTTGTCAATACAATTTCAATTAAGTAAATCTTTTTAGTACATTGCAACTTGTTATTACAACACGAGTGATCAGAACTTAATTGAAGTTAGCTCATTTATTTGACATAAAACAAGATTTATTGCAGTGTCGAATTTAACTTTGTAATGGCAGGTAGACCTAGAAATCTTCGTTTCAATATAGTAGATCCTCAAAATATTATGGACCATGAAGCCATTTTACAAGAAATGTGGAATCTATCTGGTTTAGAAAGAGAAATGCATAACCAAGAATCGTCTATTCAGTGGTTAGCTGTTAGGCGTCTATTGAGAAATAATATGCAGTGCACCACGTGCAATGTGTTATGTTATCTTGGAAATCATAATACCGGTATCGATGGGTTTCGCTGGGTTTGTCCGACATGTCACTTAAAAAAAGAGCATTAGATTTAATTCTTTTTTTACGAGAAGCCATTTGTCTCTCAAAACTATAAGTCAGATTATTTATTGCTTTGCATACAACTTTTCCCAAAAATCCACCAAACGCGAAACGAACATACTCCAAGAGAACAATTTGGTCGACTGGTTTAACTTTCTTAGGGAGGAAATGTCCACTTATATGAACCGCCGGCCGATAGAAATTGGTGGGGTAAATGAAAACTTTGAGCCTATTGTTGTGGAAATAGATGAATCAAAGTACTTTCATCGTAAATACCACAGGGGTACTTGGAGGAAGGCCATTGGGTATTTGGTGGTGTAGAAAGGGAACAGGGAAATGCTTTTTAGTTGAAGTTCCCGATAGAAGGGCAGAAACCTTAGAAGCCCTGATATTGCAACATGTAATGCCAGGCACCCATATCATATCCGATGGATGGGCCGCGTATAGGGGGATAGAAGGACTTGGTGGCGGAGTTTATTCACACTCTGTAATTATACATGAACAACATTTTGTTGACCCCCATGACCCTGAAGTCCATACTCAAAATATCGAAAATCTGTGGATGAGGGCAAAACGAAAATTAAGAAGTCAATTTGGGACAAGCGAGGGTCTCTTTCATTCATATTTGCAAGAGTTTGTGTTTCGAAATCAATTTAAACACCAAAATGAATTTTCCACTATTCTTTGCGTAATTAGTGAAAACTACAATATTTAGACAAAAATATTTTACATGGCTTCTATCCCCATAAAATATAATGAATTTGTTTCAATTTTCTTTAACCGTTTGGCACTGCTTTATTTTTCTAATAAGTCTAATATTACATATAAATCATTATGTCATGGTTGAGTCATTTTCAGGGCCCCGTTCTACACCTTATACGTAGCGATACAAGTTAAACGGCCCTAGGGGCCCCAAGAGTAGCTATCCCCCTAACGTAAATTTGGTTTAAATAATTTTGGTCATGCATTTTGAGAGCTATACATCAGTGTTTATAAGGGTACCGTTTTTTACTATATAAGCTATATTAATAAGTATGTCATTTTTAGGGCCCCGTTCTACACCTTATACGTAGCGGTACAAGATAAACGGCCCTAGGGATCCCAAGAGTAGCTATCCCCCTAACGTAAATTTGGTTTAAATAATTTTGGTCATGCATTTTGAGAGCTATACATCAGTGTTTATAAGGGTACCGTTTTTTTCTTTATAAGCTATATTAATAAGTATGTCATTATTAGGGCCCCGTTCTACACCTTATACGTAGCGGTACAAGATAAAGGGGCCTAGGGGCCCCAAGAGTAGCTATCCCCCTAACATAAATTTGGTTTAAATAATTTTGGTCATGCATTTTGAGAGCTATACATCAGTGTTTATAAGGGTACCGTTTTTACTATATAAGCTATATTAATAAGTATGTCATTTTTAGGGCCCCGTTCTACACCTTATACGTAGCGGTACAAGATAAACGGCCTTAGGGGTCCCAAGAGTAGCTATCCCCCTAACGTAAATTTGGTTTAAATAATTTTGGTCATGCATTTTGAGAGCTATACATCAGTGTTTGTAAGGGTACCGTTTTTTACTATATAGGCTATATTAATAAGTATGTCATTTTCAGGGCCCCGTTCTTAACCTTATACGTAGCGGTACAAGATAAAGGGGCCTAGGGGCCCCAAGAGTAGCTATCCCCCTAACATAAATTTGGTTTAAATAATTTTGGTCATGCATTTTGAGAGCTATACATCAGTGTTTATAAGGGTACCGTTTTTTACTATATAAGCTTTATTAATAAGTATGTCATTTTTAGGGCCCGTTCTACACCTTATACAGCGGTACAAGATAAACGGCCTTAGGGGTCCCAGAGTAGCTATCCCCCTAACGTAAATTTGGTTTAAATAATTTTGGTCATGCATTTTGAGAGCTATACATCAGTGTTTGTAAGGGTACCGTTTTTTACTATATAGGCTATATTAATAAGTATGTCATTTTCAGGGCCCCGTTCTTAACCTTATACGTAGCGGTACAAGATAAAGGCCTAGGGGCCCCAAGAGTAGCTATCCCCCTAACATAAATTTGGTTTAAATAATTTTGGTCATGCCTTTTGAGGGCTAAGTATCAGTGTTAGTAAGGGTACCGTTTTTTACTATATAAGCTATATTAATAAGTATGTCATTTTTAGGGCCCCGTTCTAACCTTATACGTAGCGGTACAAGATAAACGGCCCTAGGGGTCCCAAGAGTAGCTATCCCCTAACGTAAATTTGGTTTAAATAATTTTGGTCATGCATTTTGAGAGCTATACATGTGTGTTTATAAGGGTACCGTTTTTTTCAATATAAGCTATATTAATAAGTATGTCATTTTTAGGGCCCCGTTCTACACCTTATACGTAGCGGTACAAGATAAACGGCCCTAGGGGTCCCAAGAGTAGCTATCCCCCTAACATAAAATTGGTTTAAATAATTTTTGTCTTGCCCCATAAGGGCTAAGCATCAGTGTTTGTAAGGGCACCCTTTTTTTACTATATAAGCTTTATTAAATATGTCTTTTTCAAGGCCCCATTCTACACCTAAGATATAGTGATAAAAAATAAATGGCCCATTGGGGCATCAAGGGCGTCTACCCCACTAACATAAAATGTGTTTAATCATTTTCTTCATGCCCTATGGGAGTCAGGCTTTACTGCTTCGCATGGTACTGTTTTTCCTATATAATCCTTTGTTAAGTATGCCCCATTAGTTTCTTCATTGTAAAATGCTAAATTGGCAGCAACATCACTGGAATTCGGTCGTGTTTTTTTAAATTGTTAAACAGAAAATATACGGAACGAAAGAAAATAGTAAAGAAAAGTGTTATAAGTTGCAATTTTTTTGCGATTAAGTAATAAAAATGAACAAAATATTGTCTAAAATGGATTATATTGATGTGAAATCATTAATACTATGATTTGGGAATGTTTATATAGGTAAAGTATCAATAATATGTATCAAAATAATTTTGGATGGTAAAATAAGAGATTACCAAATGACGTCACTGAAAGGGAAGAGTTCTATTTTTTTTTAATAAATACTAATATAATAATAACCAGTGCTATTGAAACTGAAGAGGGAGTTGGGGGGCACATTTAAAAAAAAAACTATTTCATCAACCGAGTCTATCGACCGAGTCTATCGACCGAGTCTATCGACCGAGTCTTATCTTACTGTTCCACAATTTTATGATGTTCAGAGGGGAGTTAGTTTTACCTGTAATAACAGCGTGACCCAAATAGAATATAATATCAGGGCTGTTCTCACGCTAACTAGGCCTTGAGGGCCCAACTCCCCACTGCCATAAAAGCCCTTCCCCACCCACCCTCCTTCTGCAAAGAAGTCATTAACCAGTAATATTTATTTTGTACTGAAATGTGAGGCTATAATGGCACTGGCAATATGTTTAGATATATAACAGCATCTGCTGTTTAGATATTATATATAGCAACATCTGCTGTTTAGATATTATATATAGCAACATCTGCTGTTTAGATATTATATAGCAACATCTGCTGTTTAGATATTATATAACAATCGCCGCAGTTTAGATATATAACAACAGTTTAGTTATTACCTCAATCATCAGGGTAACTTGACGCCCGATGAACTTGGCACGCTCAGTCGCCACCTCAATCAGATCTATCGTCCTGGGCGAGTTCTCTATCATGTCCTCGTCCACCCACCCGGCACAGAGCGAGGTCAGCGTGTTGGCATGTCTCTTGAGGTAAAATGACACATCACCCGGATGCTTCACTATGTAAACTTCCCCTGTGGATAATTACACACTAGTGTCACATAGAATGGGCCAGATATCCAGTGATGAACATTCATTTTGTGTATGTGTGTGTGTGCACGAAGAGGGTAACGGGGACAGGTTCATCTTTGCCCCCCCCCCGGGCCACTGCCAACTTATTGTGGTCAGGATCTGTGGCGACATACACACTGCTGTTTAAAAGATCTACTAGTTAATGGCCTTATGTAGCTTTCTGAAGTGCTTGTAAATGCGCAATAACATAAAATGTAAAAATGGGCTAAAATCATACAGACTAACATTGACAATTCAATAGGAAGTGTTAATATGCTAAAATACTTTAAAGTTAAATTAAAAAAAAGAAATCACTCAAATAATGTTATTCCGCTTAATTGGGACACCGCTTAGTTGGGACAGCCGCTTATTTGGGACAAGTCTCAAAAGAAACCAAACCAAGAAGCCAATAGTAAATGTGTATGTATAATTGGGACAGCCGCTTAATTGCGACAAAAGGCCTCGGTCCCGATGTGTCCCAATTAAGCGGAATCGACTGTATATATATATATATATATATATATATATATATATATATATATATATATATATATATATATATATATTTCTACAAAACAAGGGTAGATAACTTACCTTTTCTCATTAATTTTAGTAAGGTAACCACAAACTGGTTGAGGCCATGACAGATGTGGATGCTTCTCTCCCTTGGATGGAGATCTTGGTTCAGAAGAAATAAAAGAAGGAGATGAGATACATTGCCAGCAGCACATTACTTCTGCGTCATACGTGTGTAAATATGTGTGCATGTGTGTTGCATCAGTGTTCATGCAAAGGGGGGGGGTCCTTTGGCGCTCGGCGCTCATGAGACGGCCCTGTTTGTAGAGACCTTCTTTCATATCCCTCCCCCCCCCGCACCCCGACATGGCCGATAGGGCAAATGCCATGGAGACACTCACTACATGAGACACGAGAAGGCGTTCACTATGACCTGAACAAATCCCGTAGTTCTCACCGGAGATTGAATCTGGAGGACCCTCGGGTCGATAGTCGAACGATTCTACAACGCGCACAATTCTACATTGCGCACAATTCTACACCGCGCACGATTTCAAACCGCGCACGATTCTACATTGCGCACGATTCTGCAGTGCACGATTTCACACCACACGAGTCTTTCCCTGTACACAATCTTTAGAAAAGTTCATTTTAGAAAGGAATAAAAAAAATAATATACAACCAACAATGAACTGAACAAATGTTGTATAGGTAAGTGCAACTCGTGTGGCCTGCAAGAACCAGGTTCGAATCGCGAGACGCGCTGTAAGCCAAACATAATCTAATACATAATCGTCTAGCCTGGCGTACGTACGGGCGCGTGCGAGCGTGTATATAACTTCCGCGGCTAAAAATAGAATGGGAAATTACAAAATTTTAGTCTCACTCAAGGGGAGTTAACTCTTGCTTGGCTAAAAATAATACTCGCCGGTACGGGTACCGGGCCTTTGATCTGGCATTTTATAAACATAAAACTTAATTACGAAGATGTAAAAAAATGGAAAAAAATGAATCTTGCAACTCACCTGTTGGTAGTCTATCTAAAGGTCCAAGGGCGTTGGGGTTGATCTGTCGTGACGTAACAGGGGCCATTGTTTACAGGTTTAGATAACACACAATAACGGGGGAGAAAAAATAGTTCCAACCACAAACGATAGAGCACACATCCAAGGAACACAACACAACACAACAAAAAAAAACCGGACACAAACTCTTTCAAAACCTGCGACGAACCTTTCAGCTCTTAAGACCTGGAGTCTTGTGGAAGGTTGGCGATGACCACAGTCCGTTATATAGGTGTGTGCGTGCGTGTGTGCGTGTGTATGTGTGTGTGTGTGTTGATAGATGGTTAAAGCTGCGATGTGTGACTGAGCAAACTTCATGTAACGAACACAACCTTGATATTTATGAACACATCCAGCGTGTATGAGTGTGTGTGTGTGTGTGTATGTGTGGTGTGTGTGTGTGAGTGTGCAGGAAAAAAAGGGGAGGGGGTATACATCAATATCATGGTTCAACTTCTGTAAATAAATCATAATTTTGCGCTACTTAGAGAGTTTCTTTTAATTTTTTTTTTAATCGGGTCGTATCAAAATTTTTTTTTGTAAAAGTAGCTCAATCTAGCTAGCATCGTTGACAAGACACTCCGTAGCTTGTCTTGAATATGAGCGAGCTAACTTAGTTTGTCTGTATAAGTGCGTGTGTATGTGTGGGTGTACTGGGTGTAAGCGTGCTTAGGTGTGTGTGTGTGTGTGTGTCCTGCAAAGACAAAGTATTATTATATTTGACTATTGCCCCCACCCCTTTTTTATATTGTCGCATTTAAAAGAAATCTTCCCGGGGTAGGTGTGGGGGGGGGCAACGCCTCCTCCTCCTCCCCCCACACACACATAAACTTAAAATGGTTCAAGAAAAGTAAATATTTATTTTTTGTTTAAGAGCAGAGAACAAATACATTTGGTGCTAGTAATAGAATACACAGACAGACTTACACAGATAGACGTACACAGATAGACTTACACAGGTAGACTTAGAGAGATAGACTTACACAGATAGACTTACACAGGTAGACTTAGAGAGATAGACTTATACAGGTACTTGTTTAGATTTTTAGTAATTCAGTGGAGAGAATTACAGGTCGTTTCTTTAGTGATTGACCTATATGTACTGAGTGAGTTATGGAACGCCTTGGGTCTGGACAGTTACTCATCTTAAGAAAACAGTGGGATCAGACAGAGGCGTAACTATGGGGGGGTCCTAATTCAAAAGTCCCCCCAGGGCCCCAGCTTGAGGGGAGGCCCCCAAAGGAGTGTCAGGAAATTTTTTTTACATTAAATATTAAGTAAACTATCTCATGTCATGATGTCGAATGTCAAAATGCAGGGGCCACCAAAGAGGCCAAGCCGCCCCCCAGGGCCCCTAAATTTGGCACCGAGTGAGACCCAGGCTAATCGAGGGACCTCTGGTCACAGCACACAGGTTCTCTGGAAGTCTCTCCGTGAGCCCCCCTCCCCGCCTCTTCCCCCCCCCCCTATTGTACCTATGTACGGCTTTTTCATACCAGTGACAGATGAGGTCACGCGATCAATCCACTGTGACCATATTGTGCCCAGAAGACGTGGGGAAAGGGTTAGCGGGGCGGGGGGGGGGGGGATTCGTAATTGTTTGCGACAAGGACCAACCACGTGAACACCATCATTAGCGTGGTGTGTGTGTGTGGGGGGGGGGGTAACAGGTTTGAATCCCACACCGCTAGCTCTCTCAACCTGTGTGCGACCATCATGTTGCGCCTGTAACCATCAAAGGCTACGCTATGGTGTGTTTAAGGGGGTGGTGGGGTTAAAAAGAGCCCCCTGAAAAATAAAATAAAACCGGAAGCGTGGCGTAGTGCGGGTTTCATTAGCGAGGGGCGGTGAGCGATCTTGACGAAGACCAATCATGCGCAGTGCCGTAGCGAGCATAACTCGCGCCCGGGGGAACAATCCCTTTTTTAGCGCCCCCCCCAACCCATTCGAAAACCATTTAATATTATATGTAAAATATACTATTTGGCGCCCCTTGGCTACGTTTCTGATCATGCGGGTACCATTAACGTTAGGCAACTAAACAGATCCAAGCAAAGGGGGGGGGGGGGGTATTCAAGCTCCAGTCGCCATCTCTTTAAGCTGCCACTGCCATTTTAAAACAAAGCAGATCATGGCCCCCCCCTGAAAAATCTACCGAAAAGGCAGAAGGCCCTTGACGTCTTCACATTACACCCCATGAGGGGGGGGCGTAGGGAGGAGTGGCGCCCTTATGTTAAAATCATTCACACGCTCATTCATTTGACCTTCGAAAAATAAAAGTAGGGGGGGGGGGCGTGCACTGTCATTTTGTACTCTGTTATTCCAAATGGCATGACTCTATTGAACTCTTCGTATTGTGCCTTAGAGATGTTCCAACCCCTTTGTGTGTTTTAATTAAAGAGTTAAAGGTAATTTAATGGTACCCGGGATTTATATTTTGTCCACAAGTTGCATATTTATTAAATATTTAAGTTATTACATGTTTAACACTGAACACAGATATATAAAAACAAACAGGGCTCTACTTTTTTTTTATATTTTTTATTTTTTTTTTATTAAAACAAATACACCATGTTTATATAAAATCGTTTATTTCAAAATTTCCATACAAGCACGAACGAGAAATATGACGTCACTCAACATTCAAAACAAACACATCTGGACAAGGCACTCGTGTCTAAACATTTCAATGCATAAAACAAAATTTTGATTTTTCAAGATGAAAAAAAAAAAATGTACACGCAAATAAAAATGTATCTTTGGTTTCATAGCATTTAAAAAAAAATGGAATTCTTCTGAAGAAGGGCAAAGGTCATGGTATTTTGAACCGCAATGCTGTGCATGTCATGAGAATATATTGAGGTGACCTATTAGTTTGTATATCGCCATGCTGACGTCGCACTGGATGTGCTGCAGGTCCCTGGCCTGGGTTTCGGTCAGCAAGGTGAAATTCTCGACCGATGACGTGTAGGCGCTGGCCAGTTGGTCATCAGGACCCGCCTCTGCCTCCTTGAGGTCATCGATGGTGGTGGGCAGCGCCATGTAGTGCAGGATCAACAGCTGCTTGCACAGGCAGTTCAACGTCTTACAGAACTGGGTCAGCCTCTGTCTGGCAGTGGTACAGCCTGTTGGGTCAGGAAGATGTTTGGTTACTTTTTGTCTCTCAAAGATGTCGCTAGTTAAGCTGTCTGTCAAAGATGTCGCTAGTTTAAAAGTTGTCTGTCAAAGATGTCGCTAGTTTAAAAGTTGTCTGTCAAAGATGTCGCTAGTTTAAAAGTTGTCTGTCAAAGATGTCGCTAGTTTAAAAGTTGTCTGTCAAAGATGTCGCTAGTTTAAAAGTTGTCTGTCAAAGATGTCGCTAGTTTAAAAGTTGTCTGTCAAAGATGTCGCTAGTTTAAAAGTTGTCTGTCAAAGATGTCGCTAGTTTAAAAGTTGTCTGTCAAAGATGTCGCTAGTTTAAAAGTTGTCTGTCAAAGATGTCGCTAGTTTAAAAGTTGTCTGTCAAAGATGTCGCTAGTTTAAAAGTTGTCTGTCAAAGATGTCGCTAGTTAAGTTTTGCCTCTCAAACATGTCGCTAGTTAATTTTTTTTTGTGTCTTATAGATTAGCGAGTGAGAGAGAGAGAGAGAGAGAGATGTCGCTCACCTCCGACAAGTGAAATGGCTGTGTCCCCCATGCTCGTGACGTGAATGATGATGTACTTCAGCCTGAACAGCATCATTTGCAGCCGCCAGTAAATGGCCTCGTTGTGCTTCATCGGGCGCCGCTCGTCCTCGGATGCTGCACGCCCCACGCCCCAGTCCAACAGCCTCTGCATGAAGCCTCGCATCTTGGTGTACACGATCAGCAGGTGCTTGGTCACCTGCGCGCTCTGTCGAATAGAAATTGTGGTTGGCATTGCTTGTCAAGGAAACCGCATGCAAGTTGTGTTAATTAGACGAAACATTTCTTTTTTTTTTTTGTATGCCGTGTTAATTGGACGAACCTTTTGATTTCATAATGGGGAAAACCCGTTTAATAGCAAATTGAGTCTCGATGCAAAAGAGGGGGGGGGTTTCCTCTTGACAGGGAATTGGGCCCACTGGTTACTGACTAGGTGGGCTAGGACTGGTGATCTGATTACCTTTTAACCTAGATATCTTTTGGGAGACATTTCGGTGTAATAATAGAATGTTATCAGGTCAGATATGTGGGTCATGTTGTCATTTAGACAGCGTGGTCCAGTGCCCTTGGAGACCTAGCTAACGGCTCTGCCAAAAAAAAATTTTTTTTTGTTTTTTTTAAGCATGGGGCACCTGTGTGTGTGTGTGTGTGTGTGTGTGGGAGGGGGGTGGTGTCCCAGGGGCAAATAAATGCACTGATTGATTTGGGGGGGTGGAGGGAAGAAGAGGAGGGACCAACATGATTCATGGCTGATAGAGATGTATGACCCAACATGATTCATTTTGTTTACCTCTGAAATAAAAAGTCCCGGCTGCGAAGGAAGTTCAATTATCGCCTTGGTTCGGTGCTGGCTGGTTAACAGATAGTCAATCACGTGATCAAACGCCTGGGCGACAAAAACGGTACAGCCGGCCAAGAAGTTCTCAACCAGATCGATGCTGACGTCTGGGAGCTTCGTGGGCTTGTTGTCGATGTTTATCTGGGTGTGGGGTGAGAGTTGGAGGGTGAGGGTGTAGAATACATATACGTTGAAACTAGCATTAAGAATAAATTCACAATGCGATAATAGGATGAGCATAGCGATGATTTGTGTCCTAACCTTATGGTGGTCTCCATCTTCCACTTTTTGGCGGTTCTCATAAAACCAGGCTGCCAGACTGACCTCTCCACAGATATGACTCAAAAACAAAATGGCCGCGAACAACTTGCGCCCTGATTGGTGGATCAATTCTGTGTCCGCATGTCGTAAACCCTGGAAAATTTTTTTTAAAAATGTTGACAGTAGACGATATATACGGTGCGCATGGTGTTCAATTTGTCATGGGTGGGAGGAAACATCAATTCTGGGTTTGAAGAGTTCCGCATCCAAGCAACGTCAGTAAATAAATAAATAAATAGCTGTACTCTCTAAACAAGACAAGTCTACACTACATCCGTCCCGATGGCCTTGACCGAGGTTTGCATCGGCAATGGAGATCAACAACAACAATTGTTTACCAAACAGCCTTACCTCAACCATGGAGAAGACCTGGATCCGGATGACATCAGCATGCTTGGCCACCTTCCACATCAGGTCCCTTATCACGCGAGAATTCAGCCTCAGGCGATCGTCCACCCAGTGGGCGCACAGCAAAGTCAGTATGCCGGCATCCGCTGTGATGTCCACTGACCGAAACGTTGAATTCTGCACACTGAGCGTCGGACCTGAAGGGGGGGGGAGAAGGAAACAAAAAGTGGGAATTTAAAAAAAAAAATGAGGAATAACATCCCATAATTTCTTACTGGGCACAAGTAAAACCGATAGAATTGTGGGTTGCCATTGTGTAGGCATACTAGGCGGTTGACAAGGGTAAAGTGTGTGTGTGTGGGGGGGGGGGTCACTGCTTATCTCCCCCCCCCCACCTCCTCTTGTTGGGTCTTAATTTTGCTGTTTACAGTTGGGATACCGAAAGGGCCCGTGTTGCCAAGATTTGCAGGTGGCGATAATGACATCGTTTTTTTGGATAAGGCCCCCAACGATACCATTAGCCAAAGGCCCCCAACGGTACCATTAGCCATGGGCCCCCAACGGTACCATTAGCCAAGGGCCCCCAACGGTACCATTAGCCCCGGGCCCCCAACGGTACCATTAGCCCCGGGCCCCCAACGGTACCATTAGCCAAGGGCCCCCCAACGGCACCATTTGCCAAAGGCCCCCCAACGGCACCATTAGCCAAGGGTCCCAACGGCACCATTTGCCAAAGGCCCCTCCAATTGTACCGTCTGCCAAGGGCCCCCAACTGTACCATTAGCTAAGGGACCCCCAACGTTACTGCCTAAGGCTCTAAAATAACAGTTTAAGAACAGCTCAGCCAAAAGTGTATTCAATTGTTATTGTTTTAGATTTACATCCCTTGACCGTTGAGAAACGTAACCAACCAAAAGGGGACACAAACCTGTTCCGGCTTCTTGCGTCACCCTGTTTACAAACTCGTTGATTCTCTGACAAAGTATCAGGCTTTTCTCTCTTGGATGAAGTTGCGGTTCTGAAAAAACAAAAATATATCAAATTTGGATTGTGAGAATGTATGTGTGTGTTTGTGTGTGTGTGTGTTTTGTTTGCGTGCGCGACGTGACGTCGATATAGAGGCCCGTGAGTCTCTCAGAGCGCTGGGTCCGCGGGACTCAGTTAAGGGTCTCTAAACATCGGAACCTTACGTTTTCTCCCCCCCCCCTCAGACGTTTGGCTAGTGGGGTTGGGGGTATGGGGGGAGGAGGAGAGAAAATGGGGGTTCCCCATACTTTTATCGACGCCACTGAGTGTGTGTGTGTGCGTGTGTAGATGGTAGACGCAGACCCATAATATAGCGATACATACAATTTAGGGGCGGGCAATGTTTTCGACCCGCGGGCTACATTGAGCTCTCTTAAAACTCCGACAGAAAGGGCCGGACCAGGTGTAGGCCGTTGGTGTGTTTATTAAACTGTAGGCCTATATATGAACTGATATAAATTAAATGGGCTTTAAATTAAATCGGCTGGATCAAGTAAACGATTACTATTGCATTACTGTTCCATTTGTACATGTACAGGTAGGACATTACTGTTCCAATTATATCTATACAGGCAGGACATCATTACTGTTCCATTTATACCCGTACAGTTAGGACATCGCGAACTAAGTCTCATTGTACTGTGGTCATCAGGTCACTTAAGGTCAACACAGAAATAAGCCCGCGGTCACCCAGCTGACAGCCAGATTAAACTGGGACTGGACTGGTCACGTATCTTTTCCAGGATACAGGCACCCGACGGCAAGGTCTTTAATAACGTGGACAGCCAATGGGTAGAAGGCTTCACACAGACACGACAGCACAGAAGAAAGTTTGGAGAATGATTGCTGCTGTGACGTTCTAAGGGACACCAGCAAACAACGCTACTACCTAGAAGCCCCCCCCCCCTTCAAAGGGCCTTCTTTTTTATGTCTAAAATCTTATCAAATAAGGTGGTATTTGGGGCGCAGCCACGGGTTTTTTGTGGCAAACATGGCCAAAACATGGTCGAAACATGTCAAACATGGTCGAAACATGGCGAACATGGCCAAAACATGGGCGAAACATGTCAAACATGGTCGAAACATGGGCGAAACATGTCAAACATGGTCGAAACATGGCAAACATGGCCAAAACATGGCCAAAACATGGCGCACACATGACCAAAAGATGGCACACATGGCCAAAACATGGCGCACACATGGCCAAAACATGGCGCACACATGGCCAAAACATGGCGCACACATGGCCAAAACATGGCGCACACATGGCCAAAACATGGCGCACACATGGCCAAAACATGGCGCACACATGACCAAAAGATGGCACACACATGACCAAAAGATGGCACACACATGGCCAAAACATGGCGCGCACATGGCCAAAAGATGGCACACACATGGCCAAAACATGGCACACATAGCCTAACATGATATGAACGTTAAATCTATTTTTTAAAATAAAAACCAAAATGTAAACAACAATGAAGAAAAGCTCCCCACTTACCTGCAATAATTTCATTTAATGACCTACGGGGTCTGCCATGGTCCTGGGGCGATTCACCTGTGGCCATAGTCCGAGTGTTTTGATTGTTTGTTTTTCTAAGAAATACCCCTCTGTTCAAATCTCAAGCATACACACCACACGCAAAACACTTCCTCGCACGCGCAACCCCTTTCAACCGAACTGTCCAGCGAGAACCTTTCAGGTCGAAAACCTGAAGCCTTGTGGTCACCTTGTGGTCGCTGATGTGTGTGTGTGTGCGTGTGTGTGTTTGTGCGTCTGTGTGGTGGGAAGGTGAGCTAGGGGCACGGGCTAGTTGAGTGCACGTGTGTTTTGTTGGTTTGTTTGTGTGTGTGTGAACACATTTCATATAAACACACAAGACCAGACATCTAGCCCAGTGGTTCTGAAAGTGTTGGAACGCGCCCCCCCCCTCCAGCGATCTCATTTGAAGTGGGTCTCCCAAGTATTATTATTACAATTACTTAATGTAAGATTTATAAAATTCATTCTTGCTTTATTTCTTTTGAACATTTTTTTTTTCATTTCTTTACAGCAGGGTCGCAAAATCTGAACAAGTTCTTTAAGTGGGGTCCAAATCGTAATACTTTGAGAGCCACTGACCTAACCAGTACATGTAGTGGTGAGTCGATACCAATAAATTTTGTGCCTAATTCCAATACAGGGAAAGGGGGGAGGGGGCATGGGAGTGTGTTGCGGGAAAGGGGGGGGGGGGGCGCACAGTGATTAAGAAAACAGAAACTGTGTGTGTGTCTCTGTGCATCTCACTGCGTGTTTGCGTGTGTGTGCGTGTTTGTGTATGTGTGTGTTTGTGAAATTAATATGTGTGTATTATTAAATTCAAAACAAACCAAAGCGTGATTTTATTTCCATATTCTTCATTTGTGTATGTGCGCGGCGTCGCCGAGAGCCAACAAGGGCCCCATGGCAGGACATCATTGCGGGCCCCTTAATAAACAATGAGTCGTGAAAAAAATGACATGGTCGGGGTGGCCGGGCCCCCTTACAGATGCGGGCCCCCTGGCAATGACACCCCCTGGCCCCCACCTCTCTCGGCGTGCCTGTGTGTGTGTGTGTGTGTTAATGTCAATATCTAAGTGCAGTAAACAATAGAATGTTCACACACAAGCGACCGTTGTAGATGTCATGTGATCAAATCACGACGAACGCGGAAAGGAAGATTGGGAAGGGTGTAATTAACTAAGTGTATAGATAGAAGAGGGGGGGGGGGAAGGGTAGGCTGTGACTCAATGACGCCCGTGAATCATTGGTGGGATGGGGGTATTGAGTTGAAAAAAAAAACACTGTGAAGCTAGCGACCTTTAACCTCCCAACCTTTCTTCATAACCTATTTGCAGCTTAGGCATTCTCACGTACACAATTGTAACCATAGCGACCACTAGCTCGAACTACGACAAATAGATGAATCTCTTTTTATTTATCACTAGACAAGGGCCAGCTCTTAACCATTGTAATTGATTGTTTTCACTTCAGGCTACAGAAGTGTAATCAAATGAATTGAATCAGGAACCCATCCCTGAGGCCGGATAGTCGAATATACTATTTAGTCCAAGGGACGGATAGTCGAATATACTATTTAGTCCAAGGGAGGGATAGTCGAATATACTATTTAGTCCAAGGTACGGATAGTCGAATATACTATTTAGTCCAAGCGACGGATAGTCGAATATACTATTTAGTCCAAGGGACGGATAGTCGAATATACTATTTAGTCCAAGGGACGGATAGTCGAATATACTATTTAGTCCAAGCGACGGATAGTCGAATATACTATTTAGTCCAAGGGACGGATAGTCGAATATACTATTTAGTCCAAGGGACGGAGAGTCGAATATGCTATTTAGTCCAAGGGATGGATAGTCGAATATACTATTTAGTCCAAGGGACGAATAGTCGAATATACTATTTAGTCCAAGGGACGGATAGCCGAATATACTATTTAGTCCAAGGGACGGATAGTCGAATATACTATTTAGTCCAAGGGACGGATGAATATACTATTTAGTCCAAGCGACGGATAGTCGTGTAGTAAAGTGATCGACTGTCACCCTGTTGGTCCTTGTCTCGATCTCCGGTGAGGACCAATGAATATTTCATGGTTTTTAAAGTCCCCTATATATATCTCCCGTGGTGCCTCTATGATGGCCATGGTGGGGTATGGAAGAAGGGCATCATAAAAACCGTCCCATTAGTGGCTTATAGGATCTAAGAGATTTCATCTCATCCTTACAGGGACTTCACACACACACACAACACACACACACAACACACACACACACTATCTATTCAAACATAAAAAAATGTAAACAGAACAAACAAAACTTGTATTTCCGTTTGAAACAATAAATTTTTTATTCAACAATTTATGTCGAGACATTCTTGTAGAAGGTTTACAGTAGAATAAAAAAGAAACATTTTTTAATTTATTGTCTACAGTCTACAGCAATACCTCAAAATCCGAACGTCCCAAAGCTTCAACAACTCGGAATCCGAATTCGGTTTGGAACTCGAACATCCATCAAGTAATTTCTGCTTTTAACTGAGAAGTTTTTTCAAGTACTCGGGCATTATTGTATTGGCTATAAGAGTCAAGAATCGTAAAGGACAAAAAAAAAATTATGTTTCCGCGAAGAAATTAAGGGAGCTAACTTAATGTCGTCATATCTCCCAGGTTACCGCCAGTGGGTATATCCGGGCTTTGAGGGTACCTGAATACAACAACAGGCAAACAAAATTAAATATTAAAAATGTGGAGCTACTTTATCATTGTGATAAACAAAACAATTACAACCCCTCCCCCATTCTGTTACTACCCCCCCCCCAATATTTCATCCCTTTTCATTACTCCCACCCCTTTCTATTTAGAAGTCATGTGTTACGTTCAACTATTGAGACTGGTTGTCAGTTCAGGGCCGTCACTTTGTGTAGGCAAACTAAAAGTCCCCCTTAGCCGTAAGGGGGCTCATCGGGGCAGACGTAGTGTAGAATTCATCTGTTTCTATAACCTCGGGATATGAAGGGATTGTGTGGTTAGCACAACACCCAGCCGCCTTTTACTTCCCCAACTTAAAGTCAGGTACCCATTGGATCTGTTGGGACGACTGTGAAACGAATTTCGCCTGGGAAAAATTCCCCATGGTTCTCACCGAGGACTGAACCCAAGATTCTCGGCTCGACAGTCGAGTATCTACACCACTCGGCCATCCGTCCCGCTAGGCAATCAAAGCGATCGTCGTATCCCCCACCACCACCTCCACCACCCCATCATGCTACGCCCTCATTACCATAAATAGCTTATGTCCGATTTGATACTACCAAGCCCTCCCATCCCCCCCCCCGCCATGATCGTTAGCTTGTGGCGGACAAAACTCTGAATGTCTCAGTCGGTACCTTTGCCCCAAAGACAAGCAAACGTCTACTATTACTATAAATTTTAATGATTATTATAATTTTACACCCTTGAAATAAATTGAGTTTGTTCTATGTATATTTGTGTTTGTATTGACTGTAAATGTTTTGTATACAGGAAATACTTTTTGCAGATAACGCTTGGCAAAAAAATGGCACTTTTGAAGGTGTTGTGAAAAAAATGAAAAAAGTCACATTTTTCAAAAATGTATAACTCTTAAGCTATTTGAGCTATAGTGATAAATTTGATGTCCACCATCTTAGATTCTCGAGTTCTTGCAATATTCATGTTGAAAAAAACTGTAAAACCATTCAAAAAAAAATCAGTTTGTGGTACCTACTAGTTACTACTAATGAATCTGCATGTAAATCCCCCCCCCTAAGATCGGCTCCGCGCGCGTGGCAGGTACCACCCCTACCCTAACCCCCCCTACCCCTTTTCCACCGCCGCCCCCCCCCCCCTGCAATTTTAACCAATGAGTGAGAAGTAAAAAAAACGTCAGGATCTCACCGATCGGTCCAGCACCCCAGCTTTACGGCGATGTGTCTGAAGTTCATTTTCCAGAGCAGCATGTAGAATACGGCGAAATCTCGCCCGCACTCTGTGATTAGCGTGTTGTTGACACAGCCCTTCAGCTGATCGACGGAGCTGGAAGTCGAAAAAAAAAAAGAATCGAACAACAATAGCACAGAAAAAAAAAGAGTTACAATGACAACAAAAGTCAAAGTCGATGTCAGTGCCAAACCTAGAGACCCGGGGGGGGGGTTGCCTCTTTGGGGGGTGGGGGGCTGCAATTTTGACATTCGACACCAAGACATGAGATAATGTACTTAATTTTAAATGTAAAAAAAATATTTGGGACCCCCTCAAGCAGGGGCGCGGGGAGGACTTTCGAATTTGGACCCCGCCCTCCCTAGTTACGCCTCTGGTCGCAGTTTAAGCTACACTTTAAAAAATGATATTGCCGGGTAAAGTTACAGATACGGGTAAAGTGACAGATACGGCTAAAGTTACAGATACGGGTAAAGTTACAGTTACAGCTGAGCAACATCAACAACATCAACAACAACATCAACAACAACATCAACAATAACATCAACAACAACAACAACATTAAAAACAACAGCAACATCAACAACATCAAAAACAACAACAACATCAACAACAACATCAACAATAACATCAACAACAACAACATTAAAAACAACATCAACATCAACAACAACATCAACAACAACATCAAAAACAACAATAACATCAACAATAATAAAAAAAACAACAACAACAACATCAAAAACAACAACATCAACAACAACAACATCAAAAACAACAACAACATCAAAAACAATAATAACATTAACAATAACAACAGTAACATCAACAATAACAACAACAACAACATCAAAAACAACAAAAACAACAACAACATCAAAAAACAACAATAACATCAACAATAACAACAACAACAACAACATCAAAAACAACAAAAACAACAACAACATCAAAAAACAACAATAACATCAACAATAACAACAACAACAACATCAAAAACAACAAAAACAACAACAACATCAAAAAACAACAATAACATCAACAATAACAACAACAACAACATCAAAAACAACAAAAACAAAAACAACATCAAAAAACAACAATAACATCAACAACATCAAAAACAACAAAAACAACAACAACATCAAAAAACAACAATAACATCAACAATAACAACAACAACAACATCAAAAACAACAAAAACAACAACATCAAAAAACAACAATAACATCAACAATAACAACAACAACAACATCAAAAACAACAAAAACAACAACAACATCAAAAAACAACAATAACATCAACAATAACAACAACAACAACATCAAAAACAACAAAAACAACAACAACATCAAAAAACAACAATAACATCAACAATAACAACAACATCAATTAACAACAATAACATCAACAATAACAACAACAACAACATCAAAAACAACAAAAACAACAACATCAAAAAACAACAATAACATCAACAATAACAACAACAACAACATGCTTGATAATTATTGAGTCCCTATACTCTCTCGCCCACCACCCCCTCCTTCCGCCCCCCCCTCCACTCACGGGCATATCTTATTCGAGTCAGGGTCGCTGCCATTGACCAGGGACTCAAAAAGGTCGGCTTGGACCTCAAGCTGAAAGTCGTTCATGCAGACATCCACACCCTCCTGGACTGCCAGTTGCGACACCTGGTCTGCCATGCACGGCGTCTCTTCCAGGGCTGAGATAGAAAATAGAACGAGATGTGTGATGGTGTGAGCACACATTCTATGAGGATATATCTATCTAATCTATCTATCTATCTATCTATCTATCTATCTATCTATCTATCTATCTATCTATCTATCTATCTATCTATCTATCTATCTATCTATCTATCTATCTATCTATCTATCTATCTATCTATCTATCTATCTATCTACCTATCTATCTATCTATC
This sequence comes from Bulinus truncatus, assembly GCA_021962125.1. Lineage (NCBI taxonomy): Eukaryota > Metazoa > Mollusca > Gastropoda > Planorbidae > Bulinus > Bulinus truncatus. Next base: position 559,102 of record JAGDYQ010000051.1, read on the forward strand.
TATCTATCTATCTATCTATCTATCTATATATCTACCTATATATTTTCTATCTATCTATATATCTGTCTGTCTGTCTTTCTGTCTGCCCGGCCGAGAGAGAGAGAGAGAGAGAGAGAGAGAGAGAGAGAGAGAGAGAGAGAGAGACGGACGGACAGGCGGGCAGACAGACAGCTTAATATATATTAAGAGCACATTCATAAAACTAGGTTACTGCCTAGAACACCCCCCACCCCCCAATGGGTCACTTTCTACATTAATCTCTATTAAATCTGGTGCAAAGAGAGCATTGCCTGTGGATTTTTTTCTATGGTCACCAAATATATTGTCTCTGCCTAGAGCCCACCAAAGCCCAATAGAGCCTTCTGCGCCCAGGGGCCTCAAAAGATCTAGGTCCGCCTCTAACGATGACACCACTGAATTTTTTTTTTTTTAAAGCGTGAATCTCACTTCTTCTTCTTTCACTTGAGCACAGAAAATTCATTATCTCCGTTTGGCTTAAAAACGTTTTCAGAGTGGTTGGGTCCTGGCAAGCGTCTTGTCTCATAGCAACGCACAACTGGAACCTATCATAACTCCTGCAAAGTGAAATATTTATAAAAAAAATACAAAAGTCGTATTTTTTGGACTTGTGCAAATATTTTATTTCAAAATTATTTCAAATGCTTCCACATAAAATGCAGTTACAACCAGTGCACTGATATCAATGCCAACATGGCAAGTAAAATATTTTCAATAAGCAGAAATGTCTGCACCTGCATTGAAATCAAGTTCACAAATGAGATAAAATATGTTGATATTAAGTGCAAAACTATGCATGCAATTGTATCAAGTGCATATTTATTGAGTGCAATGTTATTAAATGCAATGATATATTTGTGCAATGATATCAGATCGTGTACAACTGATATATAGTGCAGTGATATCAAGTGCAAGACAAGACCAATCAAACCGGAAGTGAAAACAATTTTAAAAAAAAAAGGGGGGGGGGGCGTTACTACTCACTCGCAGACTTGGTTGTACTGATCCTCGTTGGCGAGGCCTATCACATCGGCAATGTTATTCCCCTTGAAGACGGTCACAGATGCGTTGCACCGCAGCAGACCTGCGCACCCGTCCTTTCTGACTGGGACGATGGCTGTCTCTGTGTTTGAGAGATCATTCATGCATGTATATATGTCAGGGACCTTACACCTAACCAGGTGGCCGGGTAGGGGGGGGGCTCAGGAACCACCCCTGGGCTCAGTGAAAAATTAAAGCAAAAAAAAAACAGGCTAAATTATGTTTCGACCCCTCCTCCCCTCCCCTCTACCCACCTCTCGGACGACAAATTTGTTGGTAGACTTTGGCCTGTCCATTCCCCTAAATGTTGTCTCTCCAGTGCTTTTTTACGGCGGCCTTCAAGACGTGCCCCATGTACCCCCGGAGACATGAATGAGTGCACCGAACCATGTCCAGGTAGTGGTTCCTGGGGGTGAGGGGGGCGCCCACCAGGTCGTCAACATTCTCCAAAGCAAAGGTGTTTTGTTTCAAGCTCCATGCATAAAATTAAACTTTTTTTTTAGGAAACACGTCTGTTACAGCAGGGCCATCTTTATGTATTCAGGGGCCCTAGGCAAAGAATTTGAGGGGATGTTAGGTGGGCCCTGGGGAAAATCACATCTTGGGGCCCTCCTACCATCAGATTTGGTAGGTCTGGAAGTGAAAGTTCCTTGCCTGTCACCTAGTTTGCCTGTGTATAAGAACGGCAGTGGATACAACCAGGGCCGGATTTTAGTCTCTAGTGGGCCTAAAGACTTTTAAATGAGGGCAGATTGACGTTCCCGGTCTAAGACTGAAGCCTTATTAGTTTAACGGTTAATACAGACCTGGTTAGAAGCACCATTCTGTCAGAAATTAAAGAGATTAAATGAAAATCAAAACAAACTGACAAAACAAAAGATCACAACTCACCATAACAAAAGGCAAATACTGCCACTGATATGACTATCAGTAGGTACATGTTGTCAAAGTTGAGTCCAGACAGTAAATATGCCCACGTTCTATGCAGAAATAAATAGATTACTGGCCTTTCACGCGATGCATAGCCAATAGATCACCAGTCCTTCTTGTGCTGTGTAACCAATAGATCACCAGTCCTTCTTGTGCTGTGTAACCAACCAATAGATCACTAGTCCTTCTTGTACTGTATAACCAATAGACCACCAGTCCTTATTGTGCTGTATAGCCAATAGACCACCAGTCCTTCTTGTGCGGTATAACCAATAGACCACCAGTCCTTCTTGTGATGTATAACCAATAGACCACCAGTCCTTCTTGTGAAGAGCGCTCTTGAATAATATTTTCAAGCGTGTGCCGCACTACCTGACACTTGCTAAATATTTCGGTGTCTTCGTATTTCAACACCAGTCACAAAGTGGAACATCACCGTCTGGTAGAAGGAAGACCACCGTGTCACCTCCTTTTGTTACAAACTTTTAAAAAGCTTCCGTCTAATTTGATTTTATAAATGACCCGGTTGATGATAAATGAGCTGGTTGGCCTTTGAAAACAAAACAACTATTTAAAATAAAAATCGATTTGTCTCGTGTTGAATCGTGGTACAGTTACTCTTGTCCCCGATGTTTCCAAACAATAAACAATTTTTTATGACCTTTGACTTGATTGGTCGTTGCAGATTGTTGGCTTGTTTGCCTTATAATGTGGAGCGAGGGGGGGGGTGGCGGCAAAATACGCACATATATAAAAACAAGGAATTTTGGCATTTATAGTAAAATCCTAATTTGAAGCCCAGACAGTTCATCAAATTCCTAACATTAAATTATGTTGATGTGAAATCTGTCGTTACAGAGCTAATAGCCAGTTCATGACCCCCCCCCCCCCGGCAAATTCAAATTAATTTTTAACTAGTATGATGTTGTCTGACTGAAGACATTGTGTCTTGCATTCAGCGGTTGACAACAATGTTAAACGGAATGAACTATTTAGAGCGGTCTCTTGGGCCTTAATCCTAATTGGGCCCCTCTGTCGTGAAATATGTTCTTCACTCGTCAGGTTTTAACAACCAATTAGAACTAGAAGTGACACGACTAATGTTCTAAACCGGTTTGTTTTTTAATCGGGCCCCATTCTTGGGTCTGTTAGGGGACACATTTATGAAGCCCTTAGGCACAGGTACCTTTCGGGGCCCCTGTAGCGCCAGATTTGACAGAAATTTGCACTGATGGGAGTGCAACCCATAAGAACGTCTCTGCTTGTATCGCCGGCCCTGACACCTGTCCCAGAAGCAGCCCTGGTCACATGGCGCCCTGTGCAGGTGCACATGACTTAGGCTGCCCCTACCTGTCCATTAGAAATATCCCCACCCCTCACCTGCAGTAATAATATCTATCCCCAGATGCGGCCATGTCTGGGATGTAGGCTGGTCATAACTGAACAGTTTAATCGTCTGCTCCATGAAACAAACATTTTCAAAAAAATGGAGCCCTATTTTTAAACGTCTGTCTGCCATTTAAATATCTGCTGCAAAAACTCTAAAAAAAATAAATAAATAAACAAAGACAAAACAATTTCATAAATAACATATTTATTGGGCAAAAAAACAAGAAAAAAAAGCTTTTATAATTAGAAAAACAAACAAACAACCTAGGCGTACATAAACTAATAAATATAAATAACAAATGCAGACATGTTTTTTTGTTTTGTTTTATGCAACCTAAATTGAACACTGTGCTAAATTTAAACGCTGTTCTTATTGAACGCTGTGCTGTTTAGAGAAAGAGATACTGGAGGTTGAAGATGTAAAATTATGTAGCAGTGTTTCCCTTTCTAGAAAGACACAATGGTTAATTTATGACTTCCGCAGTGAGAAAAAAAATGTACAAACACTGGACATCGGAAAAACAAAACTATTAAGTGAAAGGTTATGAAAAAGTTACGCTTGATACAATTCATTCAGGGGTAAAAAAAAAAATGTTTTTCTAAAAAAAAAAAAAAAATACATATATTTACTCCAGAGACAGAAAAGTAAACATTTTTTTTTTAAAGAATTAAAGTTTCATAAAAAAGTGTTAGCCCCGTCTAGGAATTTAATTTTTTATCAACGGGAAGAGCACAGGAAACAAACAGGACATGATTCTTTACCTCTGAACTATCAAAAAAAAAAAAAAAAACTACATCCAAATCAGGGATTTAAGTTTCATGGCATGCCTGCCCCAGCCAGAAAAATTTGAAATATCATAAAAAAACAATATTTATGTTATCAATACAATGTATACAAACTGTCATCCAAACATCTTTTATTTTTAATATCTAATCAAATTTGGCACTTTGATAGATTCCTGTTTCATACGCCTGATCTTAGCGCCTGATTAAAAAGTAAAAAAAAAAAAAAAAATTTCCACTGGGTTCAGGGTTCTAATTCATTTTACATTTTTTTATATTACCCACAAAAAAAAAAAAATTACATCATAAGTTACAAAGTAAAATGTTACGCAATTAAAGTAATGGTACTTGTGCAGGAAATATATAAATTAATTTATTGCTAGAAATAATTCAGTACATTTCTAGTGCACCAAATTTGCAGAATATATTTAAGGCACACTGGCTTAAACAATGATAATAAGAGTTGTGTAAATACAAACATCACTCAATGAGATAAGTCCAATAATTTAGCATGTATAAATTAGCATGTATAAAAACAAAAAAAAGTAAAAGATAATATGACAACTCAAGAAACCTCCAAATGAATTCCAAAGATGTGAACATTCTACATGTATGTGAAGAAATTAGCATAATATTATATACACAAACTGAAAGACAGTTAAATAAGAGTTCGCAAGTTTCTACTTTGATACAATGGCTCTGTGTGATATTGACAAAAAATAAACAAAACTGCTATCATCTAATAAATTACAATGTCTTACAACTTCTACTGGCAGATAGAAAAGACAAAAATTAAACATGGTCCATGTCTTACACAAAACAACATTCTGGGAAAAGTATTATGATTCTATATAAGTAAGGGGAAATAATAAATGGCACAGAGTTATGTGTTTTTTTTTTAGAAATACGATATGGTTTGTATAATGGACTTGTTTTCAAAGACAGGACTTGACAGATTCATCGAGTCATTGAAGAGCTACCCACAGGATCCTATTGTACAAGTTCAATTACACATCTATGAAGAGAATATTTATCATCGTAAAAAGATAGAGAGCTACACCTTATATATCAAAATAAGAATGAAAATAATCAACAGCCAGAAATTTCAGACAGGCCTGTCATCATGAAAAGGGCTGATGCGCAGGGCATTTGGACTTTTTCAACATATGTAATTGTAATGAGTAAACTTGGGCGAGTTTCAGACGTGGCAATGATTTTTTTGTATTTCTCTGGCTTTGATTATCAAAATTATCAAGAACCTTATCAATTGAGTAATTGCAAAACTGAACAACTCTGAGTTATAAATAGATAGAAATTTATAAAAACGTAATTTTTCAAAAAGTATAAAAAACAAAACATTTTGAACTCGAAATCTCTGGAAAGTGAGATATAAAGAATTATTTTACTTCGTCAAAAATATGTGGAAGATGGTTCAAATTAGTCCAAAAAATTCTTCAAAGTCAGTATTTTGAAAAAAAAAATACGTAAGAACATAAATTGTACAAATATTGCTTTTTTTTTGTGTCAGTTAGTGAATTTTTGAGAAAAAAGTCAAGTCTAAATGAAATACAAAAAAACAGAATCAAAAATTTTAAATATATGAAGATGTGGATAATATTTTTAAGTGGCGCAGCCTTTTCAAATAATATTTAAATAAAAAACTAATTATCCTTGGTGCAAGATACATTCAAAAAATACAGTGTGCAATTTCTAAAAAAACTAAGAAAAATAATTGGCATTCAACTGCTACCATTGACCGCAGCGTTGTGTTAAGAAAATAATTCAAAATAATTTTTTAATGTGGCAAAATAAAAAACAAAAAGTTTAATAAAAAAAAATTCAGGTGATATGTCTATATGAACTGTTCATTACATAAGCCTGTTACTGACAGGTTAAAAAAAGAAAATGTTTGTAAGTTACCTCTTGCGCTTGTTTGGGTCATGGCGAAAATTTTACAAAATCTTTCCAACAAGTTTCATAACGCAATTCATAAAAGTCTGTGCGAGATTTCTTTTTTTTACTCCAAAATGTTGCATGGCACCGAGCTGGGAGCTCTGTTTATTTTGCCGGAGTGAAAGATGGTTTCACGTGAAGGGAGGTGAACTTGCGCACATTTGGTGCGGTGATTGTCTTGCTGCTCCAGCCTTTGTCCAGGTACTCGGAAAACAGCGACATCGCCATGGAGACCTCCTGCACTGCAGAGTCCAGGTAACTCAGCTGAGATTCTGACAGCAAGGAGACTTCCGTCAAGTCTGAGGAACTGCTGGATGATGAGGCTCTTGAGTGAGATGTGTCACTGATTGAAGATACTGATGACAAGGAAGATGAGGAGCCAGAGGAAGATGATGAGCCCGATGGATTCCTCTGTGACGTTGGGTTGGCAGAGAAGGATGGCTGGGAGAATGTGACTGACAACACAGGCATCAGCTGATGGCACTGCTGAAGAATCTTCTCAACACATTTCTTAAGCCTCTGGCAGTCATGGACTGAGCCTATAGGAATCGTTAAATGTATTAATATCTTTGAGAAAAAAAACAAAAAAACAGCAGTGCCTAGTGAAATATTTATGATTGAAAGCATTTTGCTAGACTATAACCTAACACATATTGGCTCTTGAAAAAGTTAACCTAAGTTCCCATAGCACTTAAACATCATCGGGTAAAGAGTAAATGCTTCTGGAGCCATGGCAAAAAAAAAAAAAAATGGGGGGTTGTGTGGCTAGCACAACATCCAAATGCTTCCTATATTTAAATATATTTAAGGTCAGGGGCTAGTCTATGCTTCAATTAAAAAAAAAAACCCAAGTTGGCATTGGTAGGTGCCCCGATGCAAACGGACTCAGGCCTGACGGCTAGCGATAGCAAGAAGGCCGAAGTGCTTAACAAGCACTTTGCAGAGGTCAGTAAGTCGAGTAAGAAGAGTACATTGTCCAAGGCACTGGATAAAGTCCGACGGGTCAAAGAGAAGGCTGAGTTTGGCACGGAAAATCGAGACACGTTCAGAGCCCCATTCTCTGTCAATGAATTGGCATACGCAGTCAGGAAGTGTCGCATGAGAAAGGCCCCAGGTAGTGACTTGATCAGTAATGAGATGATCACACACCTCGGGGCAGCGGGACAAGCAAAGCTTCTCCAGTTTGTCAATCGCACGTGGTTGACAGGAGAACTCCTCAGAGGTGGAGGGAGGCTGTCATAGTGCCGGTACTTAAAAAAGGGGAAAAGACTGACCAAGCAGAAAGCTACCGTCCTATTTCCTCACTTCATGTGTTGGGAAAGTAGCTGAACGCATGGTCAACCGAAGGTTGATGTGGTTCTTAGAGGAAAAAGGGCTCATTACCCCAAAGCAAGGAGGCTTTCGGCGGGGTAAGAGTGCGATGGACATGGTCACGCTCCTCGTCCAAGAAATAGCCGACGGCTTTCAGAGAGCTGAGTCAACGGCGGTAGTTTTCCTAGATCTCAAGCAGGCTTACGATCGAGTCTGGCGTCCAGGACTATTGTTGAAGCTACAGCGGTTGGGTGTCACCGCTGAGATGTACATTTGGTTACGCAGTTTCCTCAGTAATCGTACTATCACGACACGCGTTGGGAGCAGCGTGTCGAGGAAACGGACCCTCGAACAGGGTCTCCCACAGGGCTCTGCCCTCAGTTGTACATTGTTCCTAGCTTTCATCAATGACCTGCCTGAGTTTCTGGGATGTAAAAGCCTACTGTATGCCGACGATTTAGCGATCTGGAAGACCGGAAAGAGTGCCTCAGTCCTTGAGAGAGCACTCCAGAAGGACCTGACTACGGTCGGCTGTTATACTAGGATGTGGGGGCTAGAGATTAACGTCTCGAAGACTGTCTACTCGCTGTTTACCATGGGCACGAGTATCCTCAAGGAGCCATTTAGACTGGAGGTAGAGGGTGAGGTTCTTGCTCTGGAACCTAAGCCCAAGTACCTGGGAGTAACACTTGACAGAAAGCTTACTCTCTGCACACATCTGTCGGAGGTTGCCCGCTGCGCCTCTGACAGACTGAATATTGTCAAGAAGTTGGCGAGCACGTCCTGGGGGCTCGAGCAGATGTCCTGAGGTCACTGTACATGGGTGCAGTAAGGTCTCAGATAGATTATAGCCAGGTTGTGCAGGTCTATGGGTCTAAGTCCTCTTTAGAGGCCCTGGATGTTGTACAGAACCAGGCTCTCCGGCTGATCACAGGCACTTTTCGAACGGCACCCACAGCAGCGGTGGAAATCATGGCAAATGTGCCACCTCTGGGTATCCGTAGAGAGCAGGCCGTCTTGACCGCGTATGAGCGTTTCAAGCGGCAGGAGGAGACCTCTGTCCTAAGGGAGATGGTCGATGGCTGGGTGGAAAGAAAGCGGCTCTCGATGCAGTCTTTTATGCACCACGCAGTGAGACTTGCCTCCGAGATCAAGCTGCCGACTGACCGCCTAATGCTAGAACTGTCTCAAGGCTCCCGCCTGGCGAGGCTCTCTACATGCCTGAGGTACGCACGACCCTGGTCGAAACCAATGCTGGGAACGCAAAGGATCGCCGAACCATCACGGATGTGGCTTGGAGATGATTGAAAACTATTCGGGGAACGCTATACTGGCCTATACTGATGCTTCTGTATCCAGTAGAGACGGTCGGACAAGCGCCTCGTTTGGGGTCCACATCACTCTCCCACAAACTGGCTTTGTGAAAGACCATGCTGGCCTATGTGGGTCACTCTGTGCTTACGAGGCAGAGATGACAGCCATTACTGAGGCAGTGGACCACATAGGGGAGCTAATCGGTGAGGGTACTTTGCCTGCTCTGGACATTGTCATTCTCACTGACGCGCTCTCTGTTCTCCAAGCTGTAAAAGGGACAGGAGAATGGCCGCTTCTGCTGGAAGCCATGCTGATGGCAATACAGGGTCTTGTGTCCCAACATCACGTGCATGTGACCCTTCAATGGGTTCCCGGGCATGCGGACGTGCCCGGAAATGAAAGGGCAGACGGCATTGCCAAGGCAATAGTCCAGTCGACAGATTCCCAAGTGCTGCCCGTGAGTGCAAGAAAGAGCTCATTTGAGGCAGCACGTTCCATGATCTGCCTCTTTGGACAATCGAAGTGGTTCTCGGGCTGGGCTCATGGGGTGAACGGACTTAAGATCCGGCAAGTCCTAGAGCGGCCGTCCAAAACTGACCCGTGGTGGAAGCTCAGGCGTGTCGAGCAGGCGCTAATTGCCCAGTTCCGAACTGGGCACTGTCCTATTGGCGCGTACTTTGGGAGGTTGAGGCCCAATGTCGACACCCTTTGCAGACACTGCAGGGAAGTGGAGGAAACCGTAGATCATTTGCTTTTCGAGTGCCCCGGACTGGCGGACCACAGGGTGGACCAGTCCGGAAGCCTGCTGGCCATCGGGCTCTATGGCAGTCTCCAGATGTTGAGAGACACAGCAGGTCTGATCTCACGGGCTCTAAGAGACTAAGTCTCAGCCCGCAGATAAAACTGAGAGAGTTCAGAGAGAGAGAAAAATTGGAAAGAAACTGATCATAGGGCCTAATCTTGTGGTTGTGGAAAATAATTTGGAACAAACATAATGACCACAAACCTATCTCATGTATCTGATTTATAACATTTTAAAAATTTGACACTATCTTTGTTTTAATAATGTCACATGCTTTGTTTTGACCAATTAAAGCAAATTAATTAGCAAAATCAAATCATTTTCTCTTGCTTATACTTACAACAATGTTCACAAATATCCATGTGCATCATTCAACTCTTTGTTTAGTATTGTGCAAGTCTCAATAAGCCAGTTACTATTTCTTTTTTTTTTTTTACTAAATCATAATTGGCATATGGTGTTGCTTTCAAGGTATTTATGTCATATCAGTTCAGGGCCTTCTGACATATGCACTGATTTTGATTTTTCTAATCCTAACGAAATAGACCTAGACCTATTCATAACAAGGCATCATCCTAACACATCTCACATTTTATAAAGCGTACAATGGATTATTTGACACTGTTGGTTTGACATAGATAAAAATATTAACAATGTGCAATTGATGTGTCTGGTTTAGTTCACCCAATGCCATCAGAAGGTCTTCATATTCCCAAGGCACTTTTCAATAAACTTTTATTTTTTTTTTTAAATTCAAGATCATGTATTATTTGCAATTTATTAGAATTTTGGTACTTAAGTATACATCATTTTATTATATTATTTTATAACTATAAAGATATTAGCCAATTAATATTAGAAATCTGTTTAAAGTAAATAAAGGGAAAAATAAAATTTTGTTTAATCTTAGGATATTTCTCTGGGACAATGATTTTCAGATTTGTAGGCCTTGTTAAGGTAAAGCAATGCCCACATAATAAAACCGCCCAGAGTCTACTAAGATTAGCATAGACTGTTGTAAGAAGAGTATCATATTCATTTTGACAGAAGTCATTCGAAATACATTGACTATTTCAAAAAGAAAATTGCTAAAATGCAACGAATAATAAGTTTTTTTTCCCAGGTATATATATTATGAAAATAAAATGTCCAATAAATTTTATTCTTTGGAACATTTTCTTGATTCTTGATAAAAAAGGCTTATGATAATTTTCTATTAAAACCGTGAATCAAAACATTTTAGATGGAAAAGAAAATCAAAAGTGAGAAAAATAATTTTACATTCCTAACATTACATTTTATTTTTTTTTATACTTGTTTCAGGATACATTTCAGGAACAGCTTGGGGGTATGAAGTTTTTCGTGGCAAGGAAACTGGCTTGAAACAAATCACACAGGTCACCAGTTTGACTGGATACTTGTTCCAAAATGAAGAAGAAGAGTTTTGTAAGAATTCTGAAGTAAGTCAGATATTGACATAAACTGTCATCAAAAACCATTATTACCCTCTCTCTTAGCCATGAATTTGAAAAAGAAGCGGGAGCAAGTAACAAGTCACTTCTCAGGGAGATAGAAATTCCATATTGTGCTGAAGATTTCATTGCTTGTTCACAGAGATAAAATACAGATATTCCTTTGAATTGATAATAAATTGTTTTATAAAATAATTAATGTGTTTGTTGTATTCAGTGTTTTTTTCTGTTGCTTTTTTATTCATTCTTTACTTTATGAAATTATTAAAAGTAAAGTAGGGTTGCAGTAATTACATGTATATATGAACATCTGCTGCAATGTGACTTTTTTTTTTATTTCATGGGATTTGGTGTCAGACTCATACTTTAGACTAATACCTCTTGGACATGATGGGGTTTAACCTTGAAAACATTGAAATAGACCACACTTACATATCAGGATTCTTTCATACCTCACCAAAGCATACTTTGAGTTAAGACATGAAGAATGTTTTTAAGAACAAAGTGTAGAAAAATAAATTGGACAGTGTCTAATTGTTTTATCTTGCCAGGTAAACTTCAAACTAAGTATTTTATTTTTCCACCACAAATTGTGTACATGTAGTATAAAATTTTTTGGTTTACCTTTTTTAAATACCCTGTTACAGCAGCCTCTATGAAGAAATTATTTTGTATACAGTATATAAGATGCTGATGTGTTCTAATTTTCTTATGATTATTAAAAGACATTTTCAAGTTTTATTGCACATGACTAAATATATAATTTACAAGATGACATGTCAACAACTCAAACCAAAAAACATCTCCATATAAAATCTGATTAAATCAGTGGCTATAAATCTTTCACAAAATTTTAAGATAATTTTCCATTAAAGTGTCTTTTAAATTATATCTTAAACCAACTCTAGAAACCATGTAAAACTTGTGAAACTGTTTACTCAAATCAGTAATATTATTAATTTTGACAGAAACAGAAAATAAAAACATAAGAAATTTCTACTTCATCATCAACAACTGGAATGTGTACAATTATTTTGTAAGTCAATGGAAATAAAAAATGCTTTAAAATTTATAAAATAACTTATTGATACATAGAAGATTAAATCAGTCCTAAAGTTTTTAATTAAAAAAAAAATGTCTATTAGAATTATGATCTTAAAACAAGGTATGAGGCAATAATAAGAAAGTGGGACAAGGTTGCCAACTTGGACATTTTTTAGCCATGAAACAAAATTCACTTACATTTAATAGATCATTATACTTTTTTTTCCATTTAAATATCAATTTACTCGCTTTTATTTTCTTTTTATATTGTAGATATTCTTTCTCGATACCTTCAAGAAAGATTTTGGCAACCCTGTAAAGTACGTCCATGTAATGTCACGCTATTTTTGACGATTTTTGACCCCCCTCCCCCCCTCCTCCCCCTGTCACAAAGTGTTACAAATTTTGGGACCCCCAAAGTACGTCACACTTTCGAAAATATTTTTTTTTATTAAGAACTAATTAAAATTTAATCGAAAACTTAAATCGCACTTCACTATTAACTGCCTTAAAATATAAATATTAAAAAACTATCAGATTATGAAATGAGTTTAATAGTAGAATAACTAATTGTCAATAGTTGTATCAGTTATTCTTTGAAACAGTAACTCAATCAATTGAATTGAAAAAAAAATTGCAAAAGATTGACAATTATAGTAATAAACATCATTTATCTGCTACCTATTCATTACAACGAGGTGAACTTAGAGATAATCTTCCGATTATGCATTCTATTGACACAGGATAAGAAGTAGATTAGCGAAACTTGACCTCAACCAGTGATTAAATAATAAAAATGGAAACAAAACAATGTGACAAAAAAAGGACTAGATTGACAAATTATGTGATCAGTTCTTAATTGTGTATATATATTGAATATGTTTATAGTGGAACTGTGAATTATGTTTAATTAAAAAAAAATTCACTAGACATCATCCATCCATAGTGAAGTGAAGTGTTCATCCATAGTTAAGACTGACATAAATCTTTCCCCATCATCGTTTCCTGAAGGATAGTTGCAGACAGATCAACTTCATCCTCATCTAGCCACTGACATATCCTCTGAATGTGCATTTTCCATTCTGCCAATAATTGCCATGAGTTCTCTTTGCCTTCTAGCAGCGATTCTCAAAGGACGAATGCGTTTTATCTGAGTTGATTCTGGAAAATTTGGGGTTGGCACATTTCCTAGGAGAGTGGTCGAGTATAGAGCGCTCGACTGTCGAGCGGAGGGTCCCGGGTTGGAATCTCAGTGAGAACCTTAGGACTTTTCAGGTCCTGGTGAAAGTTCCCAAGTCCACCTAGCTTTAAATGGGTACCTGACTTTATGTTGGGGGAGTAAGCGGCTGGGAATTGTGCAAACCACACAATCCCTTCATATGCCTAGGTTATAGAAACAGATGAATTCTACACTTCATCTGCCCCGATGGCCCTTGGGCTAAGGAAACTTTACTTTTTTACATTCTCCTGCGCCCGAGCTGTGTTATCCTGTATGTTTCTTTTCAACATTGTTTATGAGGCAAAGTATAAGTGACACACTTTGCAAATTCGATCATGTATGCTGGTCTGCAAAGATGGACAATAAAGATCATATGGTTGCACTTTAAAAACTCCTGTTGGTCTTGGCATAATGTCATCAAATTTGAGAGTTTGTGCCACAAACAAACAATGAAGGAAATGTATGTATCTGCATCTGCTCTTTCTGAAGCTCTGAGTCCATCAGTTGTTTGTTGATTGGGATTGAATTTGGAGGAGGAAATAATCTCGAAGGTAAAACGTTGAAAAATGAGCTTCGTACTTTGTCGTAACATTTTATGTCCTGACATTTCACAATTTGAGTGAAGTATTGGCTGGTGAGAACATGATGGTCAAACAATTTATCCTTCGACATCAGTCCTGCTGCATCCAATTCAGATTTCTAAGGGTTGATATATTCTGCAACTGTTGGAAATTGGTCAACAATCACATGCGACCAGATTTCAGCTAAAGTTTCACCTGCAAACTTGAAGTTTGTTCTTTCCAAATCCTCATTTATTGTTCTGCCATGCGAATCAAAGTGAATACCATAATGTTCATTTGGCAATATGACACCAGACTTTATTCGCTGCTAAATGGAGCCATTCGATGTTCCACGCGATTATAAGCACTTCTTCCTGGTGCACTGGTTGCAAGGAATAAGGCATCAATATTATTTTAACGAAGTGATGGATTGCAACTTCAACTACGGTAATTTTTTGTATTATAATACAAATTCCAAATTTCTTTATCAGTAATATAATTATGCAGCAGACAAAGAAATAATAACACTTCCGTAAGGTTACTGATAAAACAAGGCTTTGCAACAGTTTATTAGCGGTACTAACTAGCATGAGGAATTGTGAACAACACATTGAAAAGATATGCATTTCATGCTATTTTGACATAACTAATTCAAGTGTTTCACATTTTTTTTTAAAATTATTTTTAAAACTATTAAGTTTTACTGAAAAAATAAAAAATTAAATTAGAAATAAAATTAAAAATATATTAAAAATGTGACGTCACACTTGGCCTGATCCCCCCCCCTCCCACCCCCTGTTAGACCTCCTCGCCGAATTTTCGTCCGCCGTAAATCCGCCGAAAAATATGCGGCGCGCCTCATTAGCCGCCGTATTTCGTTCGCAGTTATATTAACTGTCGCATTACTTAATCTTGTTGCACATGACCTTGCTGACCATAACAGCTCTGTCTTGAAAAGCTTTTCTGTTAATCATAAAATACTAGCTGCCATGATGGTGCTGCAATTATGATAAAGACTTCAAAGCTTTTAGGTTGAATTTATCAGCACTTTACAGCACGTATTGCACCTTAATACTACCGACAGCATCAATAAAAATGAAGAATTTCAAGACCGCAATTATAGAAGACGATGCAGCATTCGCAGAGGATAAAGAAATGATAAAGACCCTGAAAGAAGGCATGTCTTCAGTGTGCATATTGCTTTTGTAGATGACCAGCTTAGTGCATCAATATTGGATGCCTCTGAGAGCAGCACTAACGCCATCAATGACAGTCATAGACACAATCATAAGTCAGTGAAGGCATCATGTCCAACGAGTTGGAATTCAGCATTGATGATGATCTAGTCTATACTTCACTTGAAAAGATGATGATGATAAAACTGTTTATTTCTGTTGTTTTAAATAATAAAACTTTTCCCCAAATATTGTAAAATTGTTTTATTGCTGAAGTTTTATCAATTCAATATTGTCTAGGCGTCAGCCGAATTTTAGCCAAATATTTCATAATCTGCCAAAAATCAGCCGAAAATCAGCCGCAAATGTCAATTTACTCAATTTATGGTCAAATTCGGCTACGCCGGCTATCAGCCGAAAAATTATGTCAGCCAGCCGAAACTTAAAAAATTCGGCTGGCAGGTCTACCCCCTGTCACAAACTGTCACACTTATACCCCCCCTTGAGCGTGACGTACTTTATGGACGGCCCAAGTGGTACATACTGAGTACTACACTAAGTGTTGTTCAGTTGTTGTTTTTATTTACCTTTCAATATCTTTATTTGTGATTTACATGTGTAAATGGCTTAAAATACAATCAATATTATTTTTTAAAAAGATCATAGAAAATTTAGCATATATATTACAAAGGAATGGGAAAAATAAAATGGTAGGGAAAAAGGAAGATTAGCTTTAAAACTGTTATTTCTTATAATTAAATGATAATTTTATTTGACTAAGACATTATAATTTTAATCTAGTTTTTGAGAAAAAATATAAATTTCATTTAAAGTTCAAGACAAAATTTTTTTATGAAAAAAAAAAGTCCACAAAGATAAATTCGGATTTATAAAAAAATAAAAGAAAAAATGTGTACCAAAGAAAAAAAATATTTGTAATAAATATTTTACATAACATCAAAGATTCATCATAGTCTTCAAAAAAATATATACATATAAATTAAATGAATTGTACTTTTACAAACACTGGTATCCAACAGATAGCTGATCTTGAATTGCAAATTGTGTTTTTTGACATCAGGCATCAATCAAGTTTCTAATACTTTCATCCTTTGATGGATAACTTTCATTTTATATCACAGCATAAAAAATTAATGTTATTAGCTAAAAAAATGTACAATGTTGTCCATAATTTTAATTTGTATTTATCGCAGATAGTAAAATTCATGTTCAAAATAAACATTAAATATTTCGTTCATTGAATGCTCATATCTTGTCATTCTAATACCTTCATTATTTTTTGAATCCAAATAAATATAAAATTTACAATATGGCAGGTAATATCTTCATTTCACATCAAGACCTGCTGCCACAACATTCAATGAAGCAATGATTATTACTTACAAACCAAGTATAACTCTTGAATCACCTTTAAGAAAACTTTATTATAATGAATTGAAAAAATATTTCAAAAAATTCAACGTAGAGTTTTATTTTAAATATATTTACGTGTTGAATGATTTCAGACAATACCAGATATTTATTTTTATTAAATATTGTCAAACATAAAGTATCAGGTGGTATTGATTAAAGACATATTTTAGTGTGAAAGCGTTCATGTGTATAAAAGTTTAATGACAGGTAATTTATTGTGAAACCATCGTTCAAGTGTGTATTAGTTTAACATTAGATAATTTATTGTGAAAGCATCGTTCATGTGTATTAGTTTAATGACAGGTAATTTATTGTGAATGCATCGTTCATGTGTATTAGTTTAATGACAGGTAATTTATTAAAGCATCGTTCATGTGTATTAGTTTAATGACAGGTAATTTATTGTGAATGCAACGTTCATGTGTATTAGTTTAATGACAGGTATTTTATTGTGAAACCATCGTTCATGTGTATTAGTTTAATGACAGGTAATTTATTAGAAACATCGTTCATGTGTATTAGTTTAATGACAGGTAATTTATTGTGAAACCATCGTTCATGTGTATTATTTAATGACAGGTAATTTATTGTGAAAGCATCGTTCATGTGTATTAGTTTAATGACAGATAATTTATTGTGAAAGCATCGTTCATGTGTATTAGTTTAATGACAGGTAATTTATTGTGAAAGCATCGTTCATGTGTATTAGTTTATAGATAATTTATTGTGAAACCATCGTTCATGTGTATTAGTTTAATGACAGGTAATTTATTTGTGAAAGCATCGTTCATATGTATTAGCAGAATGACACTGATATCGAGGGATAGTATCTAGTGATGTTCATGCGTATATAGGTTAGTGTCTGATGTTAAATGTAACCTACCTGCGTCCTGACCCTGAGCTCCAACTTTAGCACAAAGCACTGGCTCTTTGATAATAACATAAGGCTTAATCGTAATGTTATCTGGCAACTGGTCAAACATCTCCTTGCATGTATCGAGAGAGAACTGTCAATAATGCACTTAATGGGAACTGACTTCCGGTTATTTGGCCATCTGTTATACAGAATAAATGAGTACAAACATATTAGTTCATTCACATAAAAGAAAGCCAACACCAGAGGCGGACAATGTCGGTTTAGGCCACAGATACAGCAGATAATAATGGGCCAATGAAAAAGACAAACACAAAAAGTGTTTCAATTTTGTATAAAATTGTGCTATCTGTGGCCAGGGCTCAACCAGCAAAATGCTGGGGGGGGGTACATATAAAAAAACGACAGTATAGTAAAATATGAATGATGATTTGGTCTGGGGGCGGCTTTTCCGGTTGCGCCACTTCTGTGGCCCTCCAAGCGCACCCGCATTTCTCTGTCAACACACTGTAAAGCCACATGGAGTTCCACTAACGTAAAATGTAAAAAAATAAAAAATTATGAGATAAATCATGCTGGTTTAGTGGGTCGGATGGCCGAGCGGTGTAGATACTTGATCATGTGGGTTTGATCCTCGATGGGAACCATATATTTTTTCTAGGTGTTATTTAGTGTAAAGTCGTCCCACAAGTCCACCCAGCTTTAAATGGGTACCTGACTAAGTTGGGGAAGTATGCCGAGGTTATAGAAACAGATGAATTCTACACTTCATCTGCCAAGTAGGGCTAAGGGAACTTTACTTTATATTGCTGGCTTAGGCTTAGCATACCCAAAATTGTTCTCAAATTTTGAAAGGTTTTCATGCCTGATAATCTCTGTTTTTATATATTACTATGCATACATTTTAATGTTACATCAGAAATAATTTAGCCGAAAATATAGGCCTACTAAAATTTTCTTTCTCCGTAAAACTGTGTTGATAACAATTGGTATAGAGGACAAATCCCAATTTGAGAGCCACTGTTTGATAGTTAAAACGAAGGTACACTGACCTATGTATTTGTTGCCCCAACCAGTAACTTGACACTGGGCATCGTTGAAGAATATTCGACTGTTGTCCAAGCAGACGGGAGACACGCGTTCGTTTATTTCCATAGGGTCATCCAGTAGTATCAGTGCTATATCATTGATCAGTGGCGCCACATTGACTATAATAAACAAATAGAAACATGTTTCAGGCGTAGGCCCTATAGAAAGATTTTGTTAAAATAAGATAGCTGAAAAAGAAACCGACAAAATCCCCAAAGAAACATGGACACTTATCAGCGAAGAAATGAAATTTAAAATTTTAAACTTTTGAAAATATATTGATTGTGTGCGCATTTATTCTCCAAGATACATTAACGATCCGACGAATGTCAATAAACTCGAGTTCGTTTTACCAAGTACCGGTCTGGTAGTAATTAGAACGTAAAAATTACTCCTTTTTGGACAGGGCCGTTTTAAGATCATCGTAGGCCCTGACACTTTCAAAGTCGTAGGCCCTCCCGACTTCGTTTTTTTATTTTCAAGACTGCACCCCGGGCCTAACAGGGCCCCCGCAATTTACACGATCTAATAAATAGTAATATATAGTTATGTATACACTGCTAGCACTATTTATTTTAAAATTTATATAAAATATACCATATTCATATTTTAGACCCCACTAATTTATTTCATTGATCGGAAAAGTAAAAATTCGTCCAACATTTGCAACGATATCGTCGTTGTGTCCTTGCATTGCTAAATATTATCAATATAAAACTTCAGAGTATTCTTTAGGAGAGTGTCATAAAATATTTTGGCATGAAATTTTATGAGCTCTCCATCCTGGTCTGAAGACATACCATGATCCACTGGGGATGGATTATAGGGGGTTCTCTAGTCAGGATAAAAAACCATTACTTGCGAGGGTTATGGTACTGTGGTCAATAAGGACTACCTGAGACCGCGTATTCAGCTGGCGGTGGTGACGGATGTAGTCGGCACACAACACCCTTTCCACTCGTCCCACTCAATACACCTGCACAGCCTGCCATTTCGGGCTGAGGGTACAGGCACTACACCCTCCCCTGACCGAGTGGCAGGAAAATTTCCTTGCCATTCTGGCCGATCGGCAGTACACACACACCCTGCTGGTCTAGCCAGTTTGGGCAAATTAAAACCCATCTTTCTGCCATCCCTGCAGACGATAGCGGGCACACTCACCCCGCCGCTCTGTAGGGATGGCAGATGCATCAGCGCCGCCAACAATGCTGGTGTGGCACACTACACCCTAATGCTGGCAAGGCGGCGTTAAAATAAACAAGCCTAAGCCTTCTCCATTCTGGACACAGGACGTGTTAGCGCATTTTCATGTTATGTATCAGTACGTATGCTATCTTTCAGTAAATATTTGTAAATTTTGGAAATGTTTATAAATTCAATTGTGTAATGCATATATCTGTAAAAAATAAATTATAAAGACGTTTCTTTATATTTGAAAAAAAAAAAAAATTATGGTTTCTTAAATCTAACTTTCTTACAAGTGGTTTGTGGTTACTGAAATAGGACTCATAATTGAAAACATTCGAAATTATAGTCATTTAATCGTCCGAAAACTCCGTCAATTGTTGCATAGCTCTGATACTTTCAATTAAACTCAGAACACAAGCTTACTATTTCATTTGATGAGTTTCTTAATAAATCTTGGTGAAACTACGTGCTGCAGTATTTCGCACCAAATGAACGGGCTATTGAACGTACAAGGTGTATATATAATATATAAGCCCTTTAGGAGCCCTGAAGCCCGGCCCTCAGAGGTCCTATCGCGAAATGAACTTTTGATACACATGGCAGGCCAAGACCTACAAAATGATATATACATCATGGGTCTAGGACTTATAGTTGCTGAGATAGAAGCGCTCCTTTATTAATATAGCTTATATAGTAAAAAACGGTACTAAGGCCCCTTTACGGCCCTGAGAGGTCAGATCGCGAAATGGAAAAAAAAGTCATTTCTTGGCAGGCCAAGACCTACAAAATGATATATACATCATGGGTCTAGGACTTATGGTTGTTGAGATCTAGGGTGATGACGGACGGACAGACAGACAGACAAAACGGGGACAATAGAGCTTTTTTCTTTTTTTTCGAAAATGCTCTAAAATTTGAGAAGCGGAAGAAAAAGGAGGAGAAAGAAAAAGCATTGCAAAAAATTCACGGTTCGTTGCTACAATTTATGAGCAGAGACACTGATTGCATTACTGGTAAAACTAGTAATACTAGTGATAATGACATTTCATTTACTTCTTGGCCACAATGTACACCACAATCCCGCAATACCAGAAATAATGTTGCCGGACTGTGCTGAAAAAGTGAAACAAGCGAAACAAGTGTTACAAAGGAAAAGGTTTCTGCAAATTCTGTTATGGGTCATGCTGAAGCTGCTGTGTTTGATTTGCCTACAGACTCAGACTGTATCAGGGTCAGTTGGAGATTCTGGTTCGAAGCATGAGTTGCATGTAAAAAAATACAGTTATTCAAATGATCCAGCTGATTGGGAGATAACTGCACATCTAAGAAGTTATTATGCTGAAATATATTTTTAACAAAATTAAAGGGTAGACAATTTGGTGACAAGATCAGATATGCACGCAAAATATTTTGCTAGAATGTTAACAAATGGTGAAATTGTCCCGCGAGTCTGGCTTCTCTATTCTCCTTCAACGGGTAAAGTGTTTTGTTATGTGTGCAAGCTGTTTGACTAAAACACCGGTTTTAAAATCAGTTTATCGATGGTTTTGATGTCTGGAAAAACGCCATCGCAAGGATTACATCACAGGAGAAGTCGAAGGATCACATTGCTGCTCTGTCAATGATGTTAGAATGTCAACAGACATCTAGAATGGACCAAAAACTGCAAAAGGAGAAGCTAACACAGAAAATACTTGACTGATGTTCCCAAGAGAATAGTTGCTGTTATAAGATTTCTTTGTGTAAGAGGGTTAACATTTGGCGTGACAGCCATTTACATAACTGTTATAACAATGGAAATTACCTTGGTTGCACTGGACCTTTAGCTGAATTTGATCCCTTTCAAAGGAACACAAGAAGAGACATGGAAACTCCAGAAAGGGGAAAGCATTATATCTTTCTGCCAGTACATGAGATGAATTTATTGAGCTAATGGGATCCAATGTATTGACACAGATACTGTCTGAAATTAAGAATGCTAAATATTGTGGAATCAGAATAGATTCCACTCCTGACATCAGTCATATGGATCGCTGACAGCTGTTATTCGCTATGTTCTCAAAAGTGGAACTGTTGCAGAGCATTTTCTTCAGTCCATTCCAATTGAACACCACGATGGTAAATACCTTTTTGATCTGTTGGTGAGTACTCTCAGACTTCATGATATAGATATCGGCCATTGCAGATCGCCTTCCTATGACAATGCGAGTAATATGAGTGGGATTTATTCGGGAGTACAAGCAAGATTTAGTGAGATTAATAAATTAGCGGAGTGGGTGCCATGCGCTGCCCACAGCTTTAATTTAGTAGGCTCATCTGCTGTTCAGCTGCAGTCAACTATTTTGCTATTGTGTCAGTCTACACGTATTTTCGCTATCAGCGCAGCGATGGTTACAATTCCTTTTCTCAACTCAAATTGTTAAAAACGTATATCTTTGGTCAACGATTGGACAAACGCGACTATCCTCCCTGGTATTACTTTCGATTAAAAGGATTTGATGTGGGAAATGACATTTGAGGACGTCATAATATGTGACTAGGCTAAGACAAAGAGCCGAAAAGTTAACATACTGTAATTTACAGATTTACTGTACTTCAGCTTGACTTGCTCAGTGCTAATCTCACACGTTATATATAGTTACTTTAATACAAACATTATTATATTTTACTGGTATTCTGAACTTGTTTTCACTTTATGTTCTGGCTTTCGTAGGCCCTTCAAAAGTCCGTAGGCCCTAGGCACAGTTCCCTAGGCACAGTTCCTACTGTGCCTAGTTGATAAATCGGCCCTGCTTTTGGAACTTGGCGAATGTATCTTTTGGGACTCTAAGATCACCAGATTGTAGTGATGATGGAAGAAGTATTTGGAAATGGGTCACATATCCATGCAAACGCCTCTGTCTGACAGCACCAGACTTCAGTCATACTGGAAGAAGACTTCGTCAGTGGGGGTACTAAGTGGTCGTCTAGCTCAGTGGTCCCCAACATTTTTCTCGCGGACCGGTCGACGTTTGATAATCTCACCGCGGCCCGCTGCGGAAGGGGGTGGGAGTTGATTGTTTATATTTAAGATTGTAAAATAAAAAGGAAATAATGTAATATTTCTAGGCGCCCGGTACAATTTGATCCACGGACCGTTAGCGGTCCGCGGCCCGGGTATTGGGGAATACTGGTCTAGCTCAGTGGTCCCCCAACCTTTTTCTCACCGCGGACCGGTCGACGTTTGATAATTTACCGCGGCCCGCTTTGTGTGATTTTTGCAGTTGTTTTTTTTTTATTGATAATTTTAATTTTTTCTTCATGCGGTCTTTTATAAAATTAATTTACTAATATAAAATTAATATACTAATATAAAATTAATATACTAATATAAAATTAATATACTAATATAAAATTAATTTACTAATATAAAATTAATATACTAATATAAAATTAATATACTAATATAAAATTAATATACTAATATAAAATTAATATACTAATATAAAATTAATATAATAATATAAAATTAATATACCAATATAAAATTAATATACTAACAATGTAATGCATTTAAATATTATAAAGTTGCCTGAAAATTGAGAGAAAAAAATTAGTTTATTGAGATCTTGAATAGTTCATTCCATTTAGCGACAAACTGACATAGAACTATAACATTTCGAATTAGAACGATATGATACAAATTCAAGCAATTTATTATCCCATGTTGAATGTAAAATTCAATTTTGATCAAACACCGAGCCCACAGCCATTGTTAAAACATTTACTTGACATCCTCACCCCAGTTTGTCTGCACTGGACAAGTGAGCAAGACCAAGCACACGAAAGCCCATCTAAATGCTACTTTTCCCAACCCAAAGAGTCCATAACCTTTGGTCATCGCGTCCTTATAGGTCTGGACTATGCACACAAGAATTCATTGTAAATGGTCATTTAGTCCCCAATACTATTGTGTCACTCGACTCGAACCATATTCATCTTCGAAATAATATCGTCACCCTGTCTCCGTTACAGGATTGAAAAGGATCTGTCTTTTAAATGAAGTTAACTTATGAATTATATGAGCACTTTCCTTTAGTTAATCGAAGTATTGTTTAATGTATAACTTACTACCTTATCAGTTATCACCATATATCACTTACTACCATATCACTAACTACCATATCACTAACTACCATATCACTAACATATCACTTACTACCATATCACTTACATATCACTAACATATATCACTAACTACCATATCACTAACTACCATATCACTAACTACCATATCACTAACTACCATATCACTTACTACCATATCACTAACTACCATATCACTAACTACCATATCACTTACTACCATATTTACTACCATATCACTAACTACCATATCACTAACTACCGTATCACTAACATACTAACTACCATATCACTAACATATCACTGCCATATCACTAACTACCATATCACTAACTACCATATCACTTACTACCATATCAAACTACTATATCACTAATACCATATCACTACTACCATATCACTAACTACCATATCACTTACTACCATATCACTAACTACCATATCACTAACTACCATATCACTTACTACCATATCACTATCTACCATATCACTAACTACCATATGACTAACTACCATATCACTACTTCATATCACTTACATATGACTAACTACCATATCACTAACTACCATATCACTAACTACCATATCACCACTACCATATCACTAACATATCAATTACTACCATCACTTTCATATCACTAACTACCAATACTAACTACCATATCACTAACTACCATATCACAAATCACCATATCACTAACTACCATATCACTTACATATCACTTAATACATCATATCACTAACTACTCATATCAAAACTTTACTACCATATCAACTACCATATCACTAACTACCAAGAATTAATACCATATCACTAACTACCATATATCACTAACTACCATATCACTAACTACCATATCACTGAACTACCAATCACTAACTACCATATCACTAACTACCATATTACTTATATCATATCACTTACATATCACTAACTACTCATATCATAACAATCTCTTGCTACCCATCAGGCTTGAGGAGCCGGAGCTGAGGATTCGGACCGTTGACTACTTGGAGCCGGATCCGAAAACTAGCGGTCCACTGTGGGAAATGTTTTTTTACAGCAGAATCTTTTTTTTTTTTAGCTTTAAAATTCCAAATTTGTTTGATTGTCACTTCCTTCAATTTGAAATATTGTCATGTTTTACGAACGTCAGCTACAACAGTAACACGCACATCACCACAAGAAATCTTTAATGGGGAATCATTTTGTGTCTTCGTTTTAAATCTTGTTTACCCTCCTAAATTTTTTTAATGGCCTGTTACTTGTTATATATAAAGTTAAAACAGTTTCATTTCATAGAATAATTGTATCAATCATTTAGTAATACTTTTTATTACGAAGACAAATAGAACGCGTCAATTGTGTATTATTTGACCGCGAATTTGTAATAGACTAAACAAAATGGTCGCTTTCTGTATTTAATAATTTTATTATAAATGGTAGTAATATCTGAAATAGAGTAGATAAATTTAGGCTGTGGCTATTCTGACCAGGTCCCACAAACTGATTGGACCCATGGCAAATATGCACTAAGCTTAGCTATATTTAAACTTTATTAGGCGGAACCCGAAAAATAATAATACAGAGTCCGCTTAATGGATCCCTGTAGACTGAGTAACGATTAAATCATACAATTGAAACAATTAAAAAAAAACAATAATAAAGTTTATGTATAGCTAAGCTAACCTATTTGCCACGGATCCGAATAACAATCAGACTTTATTGGGACGGGCCAATAACAAAAATCGGAATATTGTTACCCGGTCCAGAACCAAATGATAAATAGGCCGCCCTCGCCCCCACCCTGTTCACGACCTTTGAGAGCCCCCCTTTACCTTTTTCACCCACCATGAATTAGAGAGGGCCGGGGGTCCATTACCCCTCCCCCGGTTAGCGCAAGTTTAGGTAATACATCATTAAATTATCGAAATATTTTTTGTTCGAAGACCAATTTTTAACAATGAAATAGTTTCAGCCCTCTCCCCGGTCAATTAGTTCTCAGATCCGCCCTGTGCCCCCAGGATCAGTTCTCTACACACCCTTCGACCGAAAGAAAATTTCTTCGCCCCTCCCTCCCAAATAATAACTGGCTAGGGGGCCTGCCCCGGGTCCGGAATAGTCACTTCGAATTATAACACAAATATGAAATACTAAAGTTTTTAAATAATGTATCACTTTACCATTAATATTAATTTGATTCATGAAATACATTTTTAGTAGGCCTACTTATGAAAATGGACATTCAGTGAAACCTCGATCGATAAATAATATGTTTATGGATGCACCAAATGGTTTGTTTTTAGATAAAACCGACAATGGACAATGCGTATATTTTCAAGTTCCTGACTATGGTGGTGAAGCGCGAAATTCTCAGAAGAACATTTATCAGCGGCATGTTAGCGTGGAGAAATTAGAACAAATTTTGAGTGATACTATTCAGGGAGCCGGAGCCGTCAAATTTGTGGGAGGCGGAGCCAGAAAAAAATAGCGGCAGCCTGCAAGCCTGACTACCATATCACTTACATATCACTAACTACCATATCACTAACTACCATTTTAACTACCATATCACCAACTACTGTATCACTATACATATGACTTACTACCAGATCAATTACATGATCACAAATTACTTTTTGACCAACTACCATATCGTCATCTAACTACCATAATTACCATCATATCACTTACTACCATATCATCAACATACTGTTAGGGGGATCAGAATCACTTAGGGATCAGAATTACTGAGATATCAGAATTAATGACCATATCACCAACTACCATATCACTAAATCATAATTACTGTACTAGGAGGATCAGAATTACATATCACTAATTACCATATCAGAACCACCATATCACCAACTACCATCAATAATATATAACGCTCTAATACCATATCACTTACATATGAGGGACCACCAATGCGTTTTGAGCATATCACTTCATCACCATATGTTTTAGGGACCATATTACTTTACATATCAGAATTACTAGGGGATCACTTACATATCACTAACTACCATATTACTAACTCACCATATCATAAACTACCATATCACTTAGGGATCAGAATCACTTGAAATATCACTAACTACCATATCACCAATTACCATATCATCACCAACTACCATATCAGGTACCATATCACTAAGTACCATACTTACTCAAGGAATTGTCACTAACTACCTATATCACTTACCACCATATCACTAACTACCATATCACGTGTAAGACCATATCACTTACATATGAATAAATCACCAGATCACTAACTACCTATAATACTAACTAGAATACTATTAACTACCATCACTAACATATCACTTACTACCAGAATCACTTAGAGCATATCACTTTTTAGGGATCATATTACTAACTACCAGAATCACTAACATATCACTTACTACCATATCACTTACATATGACTAACTACCATATCACTAACTACCATATCAATTAACCACCATATCAGAATTACCATATCAACACTACCATTTCAATTTTCACATATCACTAACTACCTATGCATCACTAACTACCATATCACTAACTGTCATACTCACTTACTAGGATATCAGAATTACTTGATATCACTAACCACTATTACTAGGGATCACATCACTTTTACTACAATTCACTAATAAATACTTAGGAATCATATCACTATCATATCACTAACTACCAGTATCACTACCATATCGCACGCAGAATACTGTTGGTAAATCAAAACCTCCTTGATATATCTCATCTGCACAATGTGTTGTTACTGTCATCTTCAGAATCATGAAGAGGGGAAATAATTCTCCAGGGGGTTGAATTACTTAAACCACGATGCATATAGGATCAGAATTTTTTTTTAGATGCAGAATTAGAAAAAAATTACCGACAAGATAAAATGTGATTACAAATAATAAAATAAAAGTTATAAAAGAGAAATTTGATCGAATTACACTCAGAGACGGTGATATATGACAGTGGCCCACTCACACCTAACTTGTAACAGGCACACACTGTTGGTGGCCCACTCACACCTAACTTGTAACAGGCACACACTATTGGTGGCCCACTCACACCTAACTTGCTAACAGGCACACACTATTAGTGGCCCACTCACACCTAACTTGTAACAGGCACACACTGTTGGTGGCCCACTCACTTCCAACCTGTGACAGGCACACACTATTGGTGGCCTACTTACACCTAACTTGTAACAGGCACACACTGTTTGTGGCCCACTCACACCTAACTTGTAACAGGCACACACTGTTGGTGGCCCACTCACACCTAACTTGTAACAGGCACACACTATTAGTGGCCCACTCACACCTAACTTGTAACAGGCACACACTGTTGGTGGCCCACTCACACCTAACTTGTAACAGGCACACACTATTGGTGGCCCACTCACACCTAACTTGTAACAGGCACACACTGTTGGTGGCCCACTCACACCTAACTTGTAAGAGGCACACACTGTTGGTGGCCCACTCACACCTAACTTGTAACAGGCACACACTGTTGGTGGCCCACTCACACCTAAATTGTAACAGGCACACACTATTAGTGGCCCACTCACACCTAACTTGTAACAGGCACACACTATTGGTGGCCTACTCACACCTAACTTGTAACAGGCACACACTGTTTGTGGCCCACTCACACCTAACTTGTAACAGGCACACACTGTTAGTGGCCCACTCACACCTAACTTGTAACAGGCACACACTGTTGGTGGCCCACTCACACCTAACTTGTAACAGGCACACACTATTGGTGGCCCACTCACACCTAACTTGTAACAGGCACACACTATTAGTGGCCCACTCACACCTAACTTGTAACAGGCACACACTGTTGGTGGCCCACTCACTTCCAACCTGTGACAGGCACACACTATTGGTGGCCTACTCACACCTAACTTGTAACAGGCACACACTGTTTGTGGCCCACTCACACCTAACTTGTAACAGGCACACACTGTTGGTGGCCCACTCACACCTAACTTGTAACAGGCACACACTATTAGTGGCCCACTCACACCTAACTTGTAACAGGCACACACTGTTGGTGGCCCACTCACACCTAACTTGTAACAGGCACACACTGTTGGTGGCCCACTCACACCTAACTTGTAACAGGCACACACTGTTGGTGGCCCACTCACACCTAACTTGTAACAGGCACACACTGTTGGTGGCCCACTCACACCTAACTTGTAACAGGCACACACTGTTGGTGGCCCACTCACACCTAAATTGTAACAGGCACACACTATTAGTGGCCCACTCACACCTAACTTGTAACAGGCACACACTATTAGTGGCCCACTCACACCTAACTTGTAACAGGCACACACTGTTGGTGGCCCACTCACACCTAACTTGTAACAGGCACACACTGTTAGTGGCCCACTCACACCTAACTTGTAACAGGCACACACTGTTGGTGGCCCACTCACACCTAACTTGTAACAGGCACACACTATTGGTGGCCCACTCATACCTAACTTGTAACAGGCACACACTGTTGGTGGCCACCTCACACCTAACTTGTAACAGGCACACACTATTAGTGGCCCACTCACACCTAACTTGTAACAGGCACACACTGTTGGTGGCCCACTCACACCTAACTTGTAACAGGCACACACTGTTGGTGGCCCACTCACACCTAACTTGTAACAGGCACACACTGTTGGTGGCCCACTCACACCTAACTTGTAACAGGCACACACTGTTGGTGGCCCACTCACACCTAACTTGTAACAGGCACACACTGTTGGTGGCCCACTCACACCTAACTTGTAACAGGCACACACTGTTGGTGGCCCACTCACACCTAACTTGTAACAGGCACACACTGTTGGTGGCCCACTCACACCTAACTTGTAACAGGCACACACTGTTGGTGGCCCACTCACACCTAACTTGTAACAGGCACACACTGTTGGTGGCCCACTCACACCTAACTTGTAACAGGCACACACTGTTGGTGGCCCACTCACACCTAACTTGTAACAGGCACACACTGTTGGTGGCCCACTCACACTTAGCTTGTAACAGGCACACACTATTAGTGGCCCACTCACACCTAACTTGTAACAGGCACACACTGTTGGTGGCCCACTCACACCTAACTTGTAACAGGCACACACTGTTGGTGGCCCACTTACACCTAACTTGTAACAGGCACACACTATTAGTGGCCCACTCACACCTAACTTGTAACAGGCACACACTGTTGGTGGCCCACTCACTTCCAACCTGTGACAGGCACACACTATTGGTGGCCTACTCACACCTAACTTGTAACAGGCACACACTGTTAGTGGCCCACTCACACCTAAATTGTAACAGGCACACACTATTGGTGGCCCACTCACACCTAACTTGTAACAGGCACACACTATTGGTGGCCCACTCACACCTAACTTGTAACAGGCACACACTATTAGTGGCCCACTCACACCTAACTTGTAACAGGCACACACTGTTAGTGGCCCACTCACACCTAACTTGTAACAGGCACACACTGTTGGTGGCCCACTCACACCTAACTTGTAACAGGCACACACTATTAGTGGCCCACTCACACCTAACTTGTAACAGGCACACACTGTTGGTGGCCCACTCACACCTAACTTGTAACAGGCACACACTATTAGTGGCCCACTCACACCTAACTTGTAACAGGCACACACTGTTGGTGGCCCACTCACACCTAACTTGTAACAGGCACACACTGTTGGTGGCCCACTCACACCTAACTTGTAACAGGCACACACTGTTGGTGGCCCACTCGCACCTAACTTGTAACAGGCACACACTATTAGTGGCCCACTCACACCTAACTTGTAACAGGCACACACTGTTGGTGGCCCACTCACACCTAACTTGTAACAGGCACACACTGTTGGTGGCCCACTCACTTCCAACCTGTGACAGGCACACACTATTGGTGGCCCACTTACTTCCAACCTGTGACAGGCATACACTGTTGGTGGCCCACTCACTTCCAACCTGTGACAGGCACACACTATTGGTGGCCCACTCACTTCCAACCTGTGACAGGCACAAACTATTGATGGCCTACTCACTTTTAACCTGTGACAGGCACACACTATTAGTGGTCCACTCACACCCAACCTGTGCGGTGCCGTAGCGAGCTTAACTCGCGCCCGGTTCACAATAACTTTTTAATACCTTTTTGGCGCCCGCCCCCCTCCCATTCGTAAAATATACCATTTGGCGCCCCTTTGTGAATAGCGCCTGGGGCATGATGCACCCCCTTGCCCACTCCTCGCTATGCCTCTGATCCCTCCCTCCCCGGTAAATATATGACATAGACTTCTAACAGCATCCCTCCCTCCCCGGTAAATGTATCACATAGACTTCTAGCTGTACCCATCTGAAGAAAAATTGAGCAATTTTCTTGATCTTCAATTGTTTAATAGAGTTTTATAAATTGCCTTTATATCCCACACATATAACAAATATAGCATCAAGAATAAATAATGATAATAATAATTTAACCTCCAATCGTGCAATCTGTAATTGTGAACGGGCCATAACTCCAATCTGATGTACGAGTCATCATGTAACTCAAAGGGAGACAAAAGATAGTCTCCTACACTACTCGCCTAGCAATGAGCGATAATGCGTTCAAAATGTCTTTTGTGTCGAGGCGAATGTAAGAACAGAGAGGTCACATACATCATGCATGGGGGGAAGGGGGGGAGGTATAATTACTAATTTAGGCATGGGTCAATCTAAGAAACGCGGGCCACGTTAGGCTATTTGATCCGGCCCGCAAATAAAAAAAAAATTAGAACATTTTAAATAAGTTGACTTTAGTACATCCGACTGTTATTCAACTTTTGGTTTGATCCTTCCATAAATTTAATGAGTGAATAGCGGCCCTTGGTTTAAAAATGTTTGCCCACTTTCTCTTGTGACAACAGCGCACTTTGTGACCCTCGGCCTGTAGAGGTCATTCGCAAGAGGGGGAGTGTGTGAGTGTGGGGGCGGGGGAAATGCGACCTATATATATATATATATATATATATATATATATATATATATATATATATATATATGTATATGTACCGTAACCTAAAATGTCTAGCGTGACTATTTGAGTTGAGGTCAGAAGTACTGTGGGGGGTCAGAATTACTGTGGGGAGGGGATCAGAATTACTGTGGGGAGGGGATCAGAATTACTGTGGGGAGGGGATCAGAATTACTGTGGGGAGGGGATCAGAATTACTGTGGGGAGGGGATCAGAATTACTGTGGGGAAGGGATCAGAATTACTGTGGGGAGGGGATCAGAATTACTGTGGGGAAGGGATCAGAATTACTGTGGGGAGGGGATCAGAATTACTGTGGGGAGGGGATCAGAATTACTGTGGGGAGGGGATCAGAATTACTGTGGGGAAGGGATCAGAATTACTGTGGGGAGGGGATCAGAATTACTGTGGGGAAGGGATCAGAATTACTGTGGGAAGGGGATCAGAATTACTGTGGGGAGGGGATCAGAATTACTGTGGGGAAGGGATCAGAATTACTGTGGGGAGGGATCAGAATTACTGTGGGGAGGGGATCAGAATTACTGTGGGGAAGGGATCAGAATTACTGTGGGGAGGGGATCAGAATTACTGTGGGGAGGGGATCAGAATTACTGTGGGGAGGGGATCAGAATTACTGTGGGGAAGGGATCAGAATTACTGTGGGGAGGGGATCAGAATTACTGTGGGGAAGGGATCAGAATTACTGTGGGGAGGGGATCAGAATTACTGTGGGGAGGGGATCAGAATTACTGTGGGGAAGGGATCAGAATTACTGTGGGGAAGGGATCAGAATTACTGTGGGGAGGGGATCAGAATTACTGTGGGGAAGGGATCAGAATTACTGTGGGGAAGGGATCAGAATTACTGTGGGGAGGGGATCAGAATTACTGTGGGGAAGGGATCAGAATTACTGTGGGGAAGGGATCAGAATTACTGTGGGGAGGGGATCAGAATTACTGTGGGGAAGGGATCAGAATTACTGTGGGGAGGGGGATCAGAAGTTTCTCTGTTGTTGTTGGTTTTTTTTGGGGGGGAGGGGTGAGCATTGATGTGCAAGATTTTGAATTTTTTACGAACCCACCCCCCCCCTTTCCATCCCCACCACCCCTTTGTCTAAATCTAGAGCCGTACTAGCTATTGTGACGCCCCCGTACGACTTCATCCCCCCCGACCCCTTTACACTACACCCCCCACCTCCTCTCCAGGAAAATCTAGTGTAAGTTAAATGTTGGAACGGACTCAATAGTAAACAGCTTAAACCAAAAATATATAAATTTTTAGAGCATTTTCGAAAAAAAAATGCTCTATTGTCCCCGTTTTGTCTGTCCGTTTGTCCGTGTACACCCTAGATCTCAACAACCATAAGTCCTAGACCCATGATGTATATATCATTTTGTAGGTCTTGGCCTGTCATGAAATGACTTTTTTCCATTTCGCGATCTGACTTCTCAGGGCCGTAAAAGGGGCCTTAGTACCGTTTTTTACTATATAAGCTATATTAATAAAGGAGCGCTATATCTCAGCAACTATAAGTCCTAGACCCATGATGTATATATCATTTTGTAGGTCTTGGCCTGCCATGTGTACATCAAAAGTTCATTTCGCGATAGGACCTCTGAGGGCCGGGCTTCAGGGCTCCTAAGGGGCTTATATATTATATATACACCTTGTACGTTCAATAGCCCGTTCATTTGGTGCGAAATACTGCAGCACGTAGTTTCACCAAGATTTATTAAGAAACTCATCAAATGAAATAGTAAGATTGTGTTCTGAGTTTAATTGAAAGTATCAGAGCTATGCAACAATTGACGGAGTTTTCGGACGATTAAATGACTACAATTTAGAATGTTTCAATTATGAGTCATATTTCAGTGACCACAAACCACTTGTAGTTAGATTTAAGAGAAAATAATTTTTTTTCAAATATAAAGAAACGTCTTTATAAATTTTTTTTTACAGATATATGCATTACACAATTGAATTTATAAACATTTCCAAAATTTACAAATATTTACTGAAAGAGCATACGTACTGATACATAACATGAAAATGCGCTAACACGTCCTGTGTCCAGAATGGAACAGGCTTAATTGCTTGTTTTAAATATAGTTTTAAAACGAGCATCACACTTTTTTTGGTTTGTTTGTACGATTGAGCACACACACACACAGGCACAGGCATGCACACAGACAGACAGACAGACAGACAGACATTATCTGGCTCGGGTTCACCTAGGTGCACTATGCTTTTATTTTGTCGTATAGTTTCGTTCTTTTTTTGTAAACAGCGTTACGACAATACTACAGGAATCGGAAACAACATCGGAACGATTTTTCGTAGGTCGTCATCGGAGAAATTCAGAATTTTTTTTTTTTCGATTCCATCGTAAGATATTAGGAACTGGGTAGTTGTTATTAATATTTTTATTTTATTTTATTGTTTTTGTTGCGTTTATAAAGTTTATACCCTTTTCTCGAAGTTTGTATAAAACATGAACTGGAATCGAAAATCTGGAATCGTATCCCAACATTAGTGAGATCGATACCCTGTCACTAATCCTTGTGACACCACCTCCCTCCCACCCCCTACCCCCTCCACTTGTCGTGTACAAGAATATCAAGTTGTATGAAAAGTGTTCACACACACACACACACACACACACACGTAATTAATAAAAAAACAAAAACCGGACGGCTGCGGTCATCAGGTCTCAAGAGCTGAATGGTTCATCGCCGGACAGTTCGGTTTGAAAGAATCGCGCGTCCATGTGTTTGAGTGTGTTCATGTGTATGCTGCAGGCCTTGGTAATAACTGCTTCCTTTTTTGATATTCCTGATAGTGGAACAATGGCACAGGCAACGAGTCGACGGGGTATTCCCTCCGCTGATGAACCAGTAACTGAGACGCCGCAAGGTCAGTTAATACGTTAATTGTTTTCGTTTTGTTATCATCTTTAGTTTTTATGTTTACATGTTGTGTGACCACCCCCTTGTAATTCGAACCCGGCAGACCAGAAGGTGTGATTCATTAAAAGGAAGCTGAATAACATTTCACGGAATGCAAGCGTACGCTTCGACACACAAAAATGTTCGTTAAATTACAACCAAGAATTTGAACTTGCTAAGGACGGGGCACCGGCGCGGACATACTTTCGCACTCTTTGGGGTACAGTGTCCAAAACAAAAGAATGAGAACCTCTGGATTACGTCATTTATTTGTTTTGCTTATTTCAGAGCGTGCGTTCAGCTGAAGAGAGAAAAGTCTCGTGATATGTGAACTATTCAAAGAAAAGGTCAACAAGATACTGCAAGTCATGTTGAAAGGTTTGTTCCACCTCCCATTTTACTGTTGGCTATGAACTATATATATAAATATACATATCAGTGCTGGGCTGCTGTTATTTACATTTAAAAGGGTGTGTGTGTGTGAGAGAGAGAGAGAGAGAGAGAGAGAGAAGGGAGCGCTCGGCTTTTGAAAAGCTTCAAGCGCTTATACCATATACTAGCAGTACCCTGCAAAACCTTTGCATAGAGTTATATCCCTTTAGGCTTGATCGGTAGGCTAGGTTATTTTTTTTGGTTTCGGGTAGATCCGATTTTTTTCATGATTGTATTTTAAACTGGGAATACTGTTGTATTAATTCTTTACTTTCGATTTAACGCAGAGCCCAAGTCGCTATTATTTATATGATAATTGTTCTAATGAAATCGAACGAATTACAGACGAAGTAGCAAAATATATGCAAGTGATTTGGTATCGCGTGCATAGAAACAATTAGTAAACAAAATAAACGTACTATATTTTTTTTAATTATAAATATCTATCCAGGTTTTACTAAGATCTAAAAGGGAATTAATTCTGTAAAAAAATAAAAAATGAACATAATTCTGGCTTATGGTTCCTGTGCTCTCCCTCTTTTACTATTGTTGGTTGCTTTCAACTTTCACTGTCAGTTTTAAACAAAAAAAAAACAACTTCGTCCCATGTTTATTTACCACCAGATCCAGTGTCTACTTCGGTACCTTCAGTGAATCGACCCTCTTTACTCCTCGAGGCGGCCCATACTTTGATATCACTGTGCGGTGAATGGGCGGATGAGGACCAGCGTACGAGGTCAACAAGGTTGGCGGATTTGATGCGAAAAGCGACCGACTACTCGGAAGGCGTGCGCTGCCATGTCATCTCTTTGGTCAACGTAAGCTGGGTTTACTGGATGATTTTTACTTACAGATCTAGTTACAGTTTTGTTTCTTCTACGTGTTGTATCTTTATTTATTTTTTTTCGATTATTTTGAGATGTATAGATTGATATCGATCAATGATTGAGATCGATCAATGATTTAGATAGGCAGATGGTGGATTGATCGATATTTGTCTAGTCTTTTCTTGTATAATTATCTCCCAATCACGTCGACATCTCGTTTCTATTATCTCAGGCTTTGGACAACAGGGACAGAGAACAGGCCATCAGCTCTGGACGACAGCTGACCCTGGCCATTTCGCACCTGACCCAGCACTGTGGTGAGGTCACTATGGCCGCTGACTATGTTGTGGGGAAGACATAGAGGTAGAGAGAGCATTTAGTCATTTTATTACAGATAAGTAGTTACTCTAGAGGCGTGGGGAAGACATAGAGGTAGAGAGAGCATTTAGTCATTTTATTACAGATAAGTAGTTACTCTAGAGGCGTGGGGAAGACATAGAGGTAGAGAGAGCATTTAGTCATTTTATTACAGATAAGTAGTTACTCCAGATAAGTAGTTACTCTAGAGGCGTGGGGAAGACATAGAGGTAGAGAGAGCATTTAGTCATTTTATTACATCTGTCTCTATAACCTTGAGATATGAAGGCACAACGCCCAGCCGCCTTTACTTCACCAACTTATGTCAGGAAGCCATTTAAAGCTGGGTGGACTTGTGGGACCGAAAACACCTTGGGAAAACTCCCATGGTTCCCTGGTTCTCACCGAGGATCGAACTTAGGACTCTAAGATTGACAGTCGAGTATCTACACCACTCGGCCATCTGTGCCAACGTTGCATTATTAAAAATAGTACACATTTCGGCATGCTGCTGCTCACTGCTACATAGTGTGTAAGAGTAAAAAAAACATAACTTTGTGAGGTACAAAACATTCTTGTGAGGGGTGCTCACGGACATATTATGAGGGGTACTCACGGACATACTAGTGAGGGATACTAACGGTACCAACGGACATGCTTGTAATGGGTACTCAGGGACATATTGTGAGGGGTACTCAGGATATGTAATGGGTACTCAGGGACATATTATGAGGGGTACTCAGGATATGTAATGGGTACTCAGGGACATATTATGAGGGGTACTCAGGACATGTAATGGGTACTCAGGGACATATTGTGAGGGGTACTCAGGATATGTAATGGGTACTCAGGGACATACTTGTGAGGGGTACTTATGGTACTCATGATACGGATATACTTGTGAGGGGTACTCACTGACGTACTTGTGAGGGGTACTCACGGACGTACTTGTGAGGGCTCACTGACGTACTTGTGAGGGGTACTCACGGACGTACTTGTGAGTGGTACTCACGGACATACTTGTTAGGGGTACTCAGGACATGTGAGGGGTACTCACGGACATACTTGTTAGGGGTACTCAGGACATGTGAGGGGTACTCAGGACATGTGAGGGGTACTCAGGACATGTGAGGGGTACTCACGGACATACTTGTGAGGGGTACTCACTGACGTACTTGTGAGGGGTACTCACTGACGTACTCGTGAGGGGTAGCCTGACTGACGTACTCGTGAGGGGTACCACTGACGTACTTGAGAGGGGTACTCCCTGACGTATCCTGTGGAGGGGGCACATGGACGTACTGTGAGGGGTACCTCACTGATCGCCCGTGAGTCATATCAATGATGTACTGTGAGTCAGGGTACCACTGATGGTACTGTGGAGGGGCATTTCACTGACAGTACTTATGGTGAGGGGCACACGATATACTTTTCAAAATCTTTTGGGGCATAGTCATGAGAATAAAGGTGAGAATCGTGGCTGGCATTAATTATGGATCGTGGATATTTAAACATGACATGTCTTAAAGTTGTTGGAGACTGGCGTGGATTTCAAATAGCTACCCTGAATAGGAATAAGTGTGACTTACACCATTTGATCGGGCTGTGTGAACTCTGCTGCACAGAGCATAGAAGGACAAAGATGAGGAAGATGTATGAAGACTTATGTATGTTAATGTTTACATAAAAGTACATACTAGGTGCTGAACACTGGGATCAAATCACCCATTCATGGTCGATTTGGTATCCTTTGAACTTAATTTTTCTGTATTCATTGCATCTCTTATACATCCTATATAATGTTTGATTAGTGGATGCCAATGCCTGTTGTTGATTAAAAAAATTAATATAGAAATATTTCACACAGCTGTGATAACGCAGGGCCTGCATTTAGAATCTCAGTTGTTTGCATTTTCTGAAATTTAGGTGCTTGCATGAATTTTAGGTGTTGTAATGGAAATTTAGGTAACATTTGAATTTTAGTTGTTTGCATTTGAATCAAGTAAAGGTATTTAATTTTAGGGATTACATTTAATGACCGATACATAAAAGCAATGTTCAGATAGCAAAGGCTATTAAAGGAGACTGTAACAGTCCAGAACAAAAGGTGTATATGTGTGATGTGGGGGGGGAGGGAGGGAGGGAGGGGGTGGGGATGGCAGTGAATGAACATGCCAAATGCAAACTTTAAAACAGCACTGGCAGTAGAAGGTTCAATCTCATTTTCAATCGCCTTGTAACCAAGGTTACCCAAAATTATTTTTCGTCCTCTGATTTTGTTTTAAGGCCTTTTAGAGGGAGGTCGAGTGTCGAACTGAGAGTTTCGGGTTGGATCCTAAGGAATTTTTTTTTTTTGAAGCTGAAATCCCTTAATTTGCAGAGGATACAGAAACACATGAATTCTACACTTAACATCAGCCCTCTAGCTTTATAAAAGGATTGTGTGGTTAGCACAACGCCCAGCCGCTTTTTACTTCCCCCCCCCCCCCCCCCCAAGTTAAGGCCTTTTCGAGAATCGAGAGAACTAGTATTTCTTGCTAGTATCGGAATAGAAGAATTTTCACTCTAATTTTACGCTCCGAAATCGATGTGGCAGTTATAACGTCCAACAGTAGGTAAAACAGTGCATCCAACAGTAGGTAAAACAGTACATCCAACAGTATTTAAAACAGTGCATCCAACAGTATTTAAAACAGTGCATCCAACAGTAGGTAAAACAGTGCATCCAACAGTAGGTAAAACAGTGCATCCAACAGTAGGTAAAACAGTGCATCCAACAGTAGGTAAAACAGTACGTCAAACAGTAGGTAAAACAGTGAATCCAACAGAAGGTAAAACAGTGCATCCAACAGAAGGTAAAACAGTGAATCCAACAGTAGGTAAAACAGTACGTCAAACAGTAGGTAAAAGATACAGTGCATCCAACAGTAGGTAAAACAGTGCATCCAACAGTAGGTAAAACAGTACATCCAACAGTATTTAAAACAGTGCATCCAACAGTAGGTAAAACAGTGCATCCAACAGTAGGTAAAACAGTACGTCAAACAGTAGGTAAAACAGTGCATCCAACAGTAGGTAAAACAGTGCAACCAACAATAGGGTAAAACAGTGAACTACCAGAAGGTAAAACAGTGCATCCAACAGAAGGTAAAACAGTGAATCCAACAGTAGTAAAACAGTACGTCAAACAGTAGGTTAAAGATACAGTGCAATCCAAAATAGTAAAAATGCATCCAACAGCAGGCAAAACAGCACATCCAACAGTATTTAAAA
>JAGDYQ010000051.1:599232-641529 GCA_021962125.1 Bulinus truncatus
GTTACGTATTGCTTCAATAAATACATTTCCTTGTTTAGCTTCAATAAATACATTTCCTTGTTTAGTCACAATAAATACATTTTTCAGGGCTGTGGTCATAAAAACAAAGTTTTTTCACCCTATCTGGTAAGAAGCGAGCTTGCTACTGGTAATTTTAGTCACAGGATCCATATCTTAAGGGCACGATATGTATTTTATTGATTCACTTGGCTACACTGGTTCGACTCCAGTCCCAGGCTAGCGTTAAATTTTATGAAATTCAAGGAATGGACTATTTCGCCTGAGGGTCCTTAGCCAATATTGGATCAATGATCATTTTTTTAAATCTTTACCACAAACATATGATTAATAATCAGTGTGTGATTGATAATCTTTACCACAAACATATGATTAATAATCAGTGTGTGATTGTTTTTATTTTCTATTTTGTAATTGTTTTGTTTTTTTGGTCTTCAAAGTTTTAGTGTTGTATTTTTTTTTTCACTTGCAAATTTATTGATATTAAATTATATTCAAGTCTAATTGGATGACACTGCAATAGTATGTCTATGTATAATGATAGTACAACTCGATTGTAATGAATACATTTTTATCTTTTGAATGGCATGTTTTTTTAATAGAACATTTTTTTTTTCAAGTTCTATAATGTTCAAGTGAACATTTTTTGTAAATATTTTTTGGCTTTTGCCAAATGGGATTATATATGCTGGTACTTGTAAATACCAACAGGAAGGTAGGGGAAAATAAAAGGGGTCAAATAAACTGTAATCTCAGATGTATAAAAACATTACAATAATTTTACGTTTCTTTTGTGTTATTAGCCAAGAAAAAACAATTTTGTTATTTAAAATTACTTTGGTCATTCTATGCTATATATTTATGATAATTATAGACATGACTAAGACAATTATACATTGAGTTACAACCATTGTCTCCTGGTCTGACATAGAATGTCAAATTTCAGAATGATACTTTTTAAAATATTTTTTTCCCAATGTTTTGACTAGTGATTTAAATATTATTGCATATGAGGATTGTATTCACTACAAAATATAATCATAATTTTTTATTTATTTATTTCCAGTAAACATGGCCCATCTGAAAAGATTTCTGAATGATGTTGAAGTCTGTGACATTCTAGAAAAGCTTCCATCTGATGCCAGCTCCACAACTTACTGCAGCAACATCTCCGATGATGAAGATTTTCTCCTGTATGGCTGTTCATCATTAAATACTTCTACTACATGAAATGACATCCAAGATGCTCATGACACAGATTTTTTGCATCAACAAAGAAAACGGATATAAACTTCCATTTCTTCTAGTCTTCATGCATTTCTGGTGCCATTGGTCCGGTGTGTGTTAAGTCCTTGTAAGGATGAGGTGAAATCTCTTAGATCCTATAATCCACCAATGGGACATTTTTTATGGTGCCCTTCATCCCCACCATAGCCATTAATGCAATGACCATGGAGGCACCAATGGGGATATAGTGGAGACTTTAACCAAGACCTGAACTATACATTGGTCCTTACCGAAGATCCAACCAGGGACCCCCAGGTCAACAGTCCAGTGCTTTACAGCATGACCATCCATCCAGTAACATATTATTTTATTGGAAAGGAGACAGCTGCATTTTTTTTTCTCACTATCTTAACCCGTGTTGATTTAGAAAATATTCTATTTCAAAATGTTTGAAATTTATCAAGGAAAGTCTGAAGGTAAGATTAACTTACAGGACAGATTAGGATAAGTGTAGTTGATTCCCCATACCCAGTGTTTGACATGAGGTGTGATATTTTTGGACAACTATTTTTCATCGTTGGAACTATTGGAACATTTAAAAGCTAATGGCACGAGTGAAACTGTGTGTTTTTTAACAGGAAATTTCTCCCCGAAAGTGGCAGACGACAAAGGTTTGAAGAGAGATGAGTTTGACCATAAGTCGACTGACCAGGGCATAATCTATATTAAATGGAAAGATAACAAATCAGTTCATCTTCTTTCAAACTATCATGGAACGGAGTCAAGTTTTGTCAGCTGACGTGAAAAAAAATGGCACTATGGTAGTAATTACTGCAATCAGATTTTTTTATGCGTGGAGTTGACAAGCTGACATGCTTCAATCACTGTACAATTGGGATCGATTTTCTATATAGAAATGTGTAATGTTACTACTTCAATCACTGTACAATTGGGATCGATATTCTATATAGAAATGTGTAATGTTGCTACTTCAATCACTGTACACTTGGGATCGATATTCTATATAGAAATGTGTAATGTTACTACTTTTATTTTCAAAATGCTTTTTTTCTGATGTCTTTTTGTGCTGTAACAAAAAAAAATGGCTTCGTTGCTCATCGTGAAAGCTAAAAAAAATTCTTTCGTATATTTCCATTTTTTTAACTTTCATTAAATATCTATATCATTTTTTAGTTTTAATCATATCTGTTTTTTTTTTCTGCAGAATAGGAAGCCTATGAAGCGAAAGTCTTCTGTAGATTTAGGGCTGCTATACTTCTGTATTTTTTTGTAAAAACAGGACAGTTTGTATGTTGTATATTTCATTAACCTGCATGTAATTGTCAATGAATGAAGCTGTGTGCACAAGCTGGCTATTATGAGATCGGTGAAGTCCTTTTAAGGATGAGCTATTTATCCCTTAGACGGTTTTTGCAGCGCCATACTTTCATCCCCACCATAGCCAGTAGTGCGATGACCTTGGAGTAAACTTTGACCTTGACCTGAAAAACTCCCTCCCTTCCTTGTTTTTCACCGAAGATCAAACCCAGAACCGTCAGGCAAGGGATTAACTACAAGACCATCCCTTGTCTATGCGAGATAGAAAAAGTAATTTTTGGCATTAGATGTGTAACATATCTAGAGTTGGTCTGTTACTTTTAATA
This sequence comes from Bulinus truncatus, assembly GCA_021962125.1. Lineage (NCBI taxonomy): Eukaryota > Metazoa > Mollusca > Gastropoda > Planorbidae > Bulinus > Bulinus truncatus. Next base: position 602,142 of record JAGDYQ010000051.1, read on the forward strand.
TTTTGAAAAACGTTTTTTTGGGGTAGCACCTGGAAAAGTGGAACTTGTTCATGTAAATAGCGAAAAAAAAAAGGGCATACTGTAACGTATGATAGAAAATGGTAAATGTTGGGGTGTTTATTGTAAGCTTGTCACATTTGACAATCTTGTGGTGGCATCTCCCGAACAGTTCACTATATTGATGTCCCAGTTCAAGGGTCACAGTTCACAATAGCGATGTCCCAGTTCAAGGGTCACATACTTGCGCTATCACTCCTTTAACACATAAATAAATACTCGAAGACGTGGTTCATCAAACATTTATTAACATAACTGAAAGCGTATCAGTGAAATCCATAAAATGATATACGAATTATAAATAGAACTATTCATTTATGACTCTCCACACTTCAACTTTCTATACTCCTCATAACGTCATTCACATCATACTGTATCTCACACCGCCTTCTCAGTATTTTTTGCATTCTGATATCTCGCTTCTACTAACACTGACTTCTGCTAACAGTTGACTGCTTGCTAATCATAAACTGACTGCTTAAACTGCATTCAATCACACTCATGTATCCACCAATCTTTATATCTATGTATCCCCCTCACGAGTACTATTAACAACATGAACATTAAGGTTTTAACTTTATAAATTATGGTGATATGTACAAACCAACAATTGAAATACATAAAAACAATTCAAAACAATTTTCTTGTTGATTTTAAATTGAAATATTTTTTTACTTGCCCCTTAAAAATGAAACTATTTATCCTCTTGAAACCCACCATTCTATAGCAATGAATGAAATCTGTAAATCACTAAGTTTTAAGATTTCCAGGATGTTAGTGGACAAATATCAACTTAGTATATCCAATTCTATTTCTTCAGTGTTTTCTATAGTGACTTCAGAAAAATCACCGTGCTTTATGAAACTTTTAAAGCTTATCTTTGTTAGTGTACCAAAGGATTTATATTTGAAAATGAAAAAATAAAAATATATTACATACATTATTTTCAGTAAAATTGTTAAACAGAAGATAACAATTTCTAACAAACATGTGTCCCCTGGTGTTTTGAAAAAGATGAATTTAGTGATCACAAGAAAGAAAACAACGATTAGGTTCATTGTGGCAACTATTGCCATCTTCTTCGGTTTATTACCTTTTTTTCTGCCACATCGGGGGTTCGTTTCGATGAAAGAGCTCTGAATATCTCCAGACGATGAGATGAACGTGAAGGCCTAACATGACAATGAAATAAGCAGCGTAAACGACGGGGTCGATGATATAAGCTGAGATGTACTCGAACTGATGCCACGGCTTTATGAAGAAAGGGGTGAAACTGCCTACCAGAGCTAAAGACCAGAGACTGAGAATCAGAATGGATGCCCTTAATTTGGATGTGAAGATCATATAGCGTATGGGTCGCGTGATATATTCATGACGATCAAATGCAACCAGTATGCTATTCACTAAAAAGAAGTAGACCTGAACGTTGAATAGCGAGCTAAGGATGCGGACGATTGTTTTAGCGGGCAGTGAAAATTGAATGTGGTATAACAGTGCTCCTAGGATGGCGTGAACGAGGTCAAGCATGGAAGCTATGATGATGATGATAAATGAGATGAGGAAAGTGGACGATATGTTTTTAGACAATTTGGATTTCCTAAACACAAACGATGAAAATATGATGACACTGATGAAAAGGACTTCGAAGACGATGAACAAAGAGCTGGAGACAATCAGGGCGAGCTGGTAGTTCCCCGATTCTGTAGCAACACAGGAGGTGTCGTTGTCTGACTCGTTGATCTGCATGTTCTAAGTGGGCGGGTGTTCTCGTGTGGTTTTGTTCTGTCTCACTTTGTATACGTGCTTGTATCTCTCTATGTGTAACTTTCTTTATAACCGTGTTTGTGTCTGCGCACTGCACTGCACTCTTTTCTTGTCTCTTTCGTTCGGTGCAAAATGAGCTTATCGGTCCGCGTGCGCGCTTGTATGTCCACGAGTATGTATGTGAGAAGGTCTGATTATATGAGTCTGTTTCGATAACTAATGGTGGGTTTCTAATTTAATTTTGTACATTTGATAGTTGGTACAATTTAGACAGATTTAAAAAAAAAGCAAATAATTATATTAAATTAATCTTCCTATCAGATGGTTCCAGACCTTGATGGAATATCGAACTGCTGTCCACTTGCAAACCACACTGTCAATGACAGAAGAAATAGTTGAATTATTTATTTTTGTGTGTGAAATTTTTTTTAACTCTTTTGATTTATTTATTTTATTTGCAGATAATAACTTTTTGAGCGCTTTGATTAGTTTTTATATTTTATTGGAATTAAGGAATTAAAGATTTGATTAGTTTTGTACATAATACGTGGAAGCTTTGAATGGCTTTGTCAATTAGTGTGTATGTCTTATCTAGTTATGTGTAGTATGGAAGTTTTGGCTAGTTTCGTACATTGGAATCGAAGTTTTGTATGTTAACGTTATGAAGTTAAATATTGAGGTAAACTATCACTTGTAAATATAGAAAGAATTATGTACTGGTACTTAGGGTCCCCGATTGTACTGCTACTTAAGGGCCCCAATTGTACTGTTACTTAGGCCCCCCAAATGTACTGGTACTTAGGGCCCCAGATTGTACTGTTACTTAAGGCCCCCAATCGTACTGTTAATTAGGGCCCCCAAATGTTCTGTTACTAAGGGCCCCCAAATGTACTGGTACGTAGGGCCCAAGATTGTACTGTTACTTAGGGCCGCCTATAGTACTGTTAGTAAGGGCTCCCAATCGAACAGTTAATTAGGGCCCCCAAATTATCTAGAATAAAAATTACATCATATGCAATATTGACATGCATCAGACGGATGGGGGGCCCTTTAATCTAAGGTGTACACTGTGATAGAGAAGAATATATTTTTTTGTCAAATTTACACAGTAAAAACACAGGCCCATATATCTGAAACACTACAAGTTATATTCCTGCTCTTTATCCCATATCAGGAGTGGGAAAACTTTTTCAGTCAATGGGCACATTAAGTTTGTACATTTGATTAGCGGGATAAAGGATTAGGGTTAGGGTTTGGGTTAGGGTTACAGATGCATGGAGTTTCAACATGAGCTAGTGTAACTTAAAGGTAAACGTCTTAACAAAAAGGTTAGTTTTGTGCTTCACTATGAAACAAGTGGCGCCACCCCAGCCCGGGGGTAAAACAGGTCGACAGGCCGTAGTTTCCCCTATGACTGTCCTAGATTGGGGAAAACCTAAATACTGTGAACTACTGCATGTACGGTTTAAAAAGACATCATTGACAAGAGTTTTGTCTATAACACCCAAATGTATTTTGAGTTGGGCCCCCTAATGTTCTGTTACTTAGTGCCCGCAAATTTAGTGTTAATTAAATGTACTGGTACTTAGGGCCCCAGATTGTACTGTTACTTAGGGTCCCCGATTGTATTATTACTTAGGGTCTCCGATTGTACTGATACTTAGGGCCCCAAAATGTACTGTTAATTAGGGCCCCAAAAATAAACTTACTTAGGGCTCCCAATTGAACTGCTAGTCAGGGCCCCCGATTGTACTGTCAATTAAGGCCCCCTATTGCACTGTTAATTAGTACCCCAATTGCACTGTTACTTAGGGCCCCCAATTGCACTGTTAATTAGGACCACGAATTACATTTTCTATTAGGGCCCCAAAATATCCTGTTTCTTAGGCCCCCAAATGTACTGATACTTAGGGCCTCATATTGGACTGTTAATAAGGGCTCCCAATCGAACTGTTAATTAGGGCCCCAAATGTTCTGATACTTAGGACCCCAAATGTTCTGTTACTAAGAGCCTCCAAATGAACTGGTACTTAGGGCCCTAGATTGTAATAATACTTAAGATCCCTGATTGTACTGTTACTTAGCACTCCTATTGTGCTGTTAATTAGGGCCCCCAAGTGTACTGTTGTAATTAGGGCCCCCAAATTAACTGGTACTTAGGGCCCCCAACTGTACTATTACTTAGGGCCCCCAAATGTTCTGTTACTTAGAGCCCCCAAATGTACTGGTACTTAGAGCCCCAGATTGTACTGTTACTTATGGCCCCCTATTGTACTGTTAATTACGGCCCCCAAATAAACTGTTACTTAGGCCCCCAATCGTACTGTTACTTAGAGTTGATTAAGGCCCCAAATTGCACTGTTAATTTGGACCACTAATGGCACTGTTAATTAGGGCCCCTACTGCGCTGTTAATTAGGGCCCCTAAATGTACTGGTACTTAGGGCACCAGATTGTAATGTTACTTAGGGTAACTGATTGTACTGTTACTTAGGGCCCCTATTGTACTGTTAATTAGGGGCCCCAAATAAACTGTTACTTAGGGCCCCCTATTGTACCGCTACTTAGGGTCCCCTATTGTACTGTTAATTAAGGCCTCCAATTGCACTGTTAATTAGGACCACCAATTGCACTGTGAATTAGGGCCCCCCATTGCCACTGTCAATTAGGACTGTAACTAGATAATTAAATAGAAAAAGATCAAATGTAAGCTAAACATGTTGAATGCATACCTGTGATATCCCAGCGTCGTATACTGGGCCAATGGAGAACAATGGCTAATCGAAAAGGTAGGGGAAAAGGTAGTGGCCAATTAGACTGGTGGGTATCTCTCTGTGAAAATAATTCGCATTCACAATAAAACAACATCTATTAATAATGATTTGAAGCATTGCATTGAATCAAATTATGCTACACATAACCTGCCCCCCCTCCACCACAATCCAACCATTCTCTTTCACCCCCTGTCACAACCACTTCCATTGACTCCCCCTACGCTTTTCTTTGAATTGGGCCCCCAAATGTTCTGTTACTTAGGGTCCCCAAAATGTACTGTTACTTAGGGCTCCCAATTGAACTGTTACTTAGGGCCCCAAATAGTACTGTTAATCAGGGCCCCCAAATTGTACTTTTAATTAGGGCCCCCAATAATACTGTTACTTAGGTCCCCTTATTGTACTGTTACTTAGGGCCCCCAATAGTACTGTTAATTAGGGCCCCCAATACTACTGTTACTTAGGGCCCCCAATTGTGCTGTTAGTTTTCTTTCACCCCCTGTCACAATCACTTCCACCCCCCCCCCCACCACCAACACCACCACCCCACAACAAACAATCACCACCCCCCCTTTCTCATTCACCCATTACCGCCACTTCTTATTGCTGTAAAGTGATTTAAAAACCAAATCAACCATAACATAACTATGTTGAATTCATACATGTGTGATATAACAGTATCAGTTATAAACCAGGCTCATGAATGGCGATTTTTACCTGCTCCTAGGGCATTAAAAATAATTAATTACTCTTCAAATAAATAGTCTTCACCCCCCCCACCCCCATTCACTTCCACCCAAAATCACTTTCATGCCCGTCCTTCGACTTCATTCACTTCTTGTCCCTTTCTCATCATTTTCCTATCCCCGATTTGTTAATTATTTTTAAAACAAACATTTCTTTTATAATCCTTCGGCACACACGCATAGTATTGAATTATTCTCTTCAATCAACTCTCACTTCACATTTCCCCATGTTCCTTCATGACACACTAGTGAGAGACAGAGAGAGAGAGAGAGAGAGAGAGAGAAAGGGAGAGAAAGAAGGTTAGAGAGGGGGAGATGGGTGAGAGATAGAGAGGGAGGGGGAGGGAGAGGGGAGATGAGATAGGGAGGGAGAGGGAGGGAGAGGGAGGGAGAGGGGAGATGAGATAGGGAGGGAGAGGGAGGGAGAGGGAGGGAGAGGGGAGATGAGATAGGGAGGGAGAGGGAGGTAGAGAGGGGAGATGAGATAGGGAGGGAGAGGGAGGGAGAGGGGAGATGAGATAGGGAGGGAGAGGGAGGAAGAGGGGAGATGAGATAGGGAGGGAGAGGGAGAGAGAGGGAGGGAGAGGGGAGATGAGATAGGGAGAGGGGGAGAGGGGGGATACGATAGGGATAGTGGAGAGATAGAGGGCGGTGAGATTGGGAGAGGGGGAGAGAGAGGGGGTGAGAGGGAAGAGGGTTGAGAGATAGAGGGTGTGTGATTGGAAGAGGGAGAGCGAGGGGGAGAGAGATTGGGGGTGAGAGAGGGAGAGAAAGGGGGATGCGATAGGGTGAGGGGGAGATAGATAGAGGGGTGAGATTGGGAGGGGGGAGAGAGGGTGAGTGGGGGAGAGGGGGTTGGGGGAGAGAGGGGGGAGAGAGGGTGAGTGGGGGTGAGAGAGAGAGGGGGGAGAGAGGGGGGAGAGAGGGGAGAGAGAGATAGTGTGGGAGAGATAGAGAGAGAGAGATAGAGAGACAGAGGGTGAATAGAGATAGACAGATAGAAAGAGAGAGACAGTCACTCACACATGCTCACTCGCATGAACAATTTCTCACCTTTCCTCATTAACGTATTCCCCCCCCCCCTATAAATCCACATCCATTGATACATTCAAACGTGTTATTTCTCTGTCTCAACTCTAAACCATGAGCCAATCCCCCCCCGCACCCCATTCCCCACATATTCTCTACAATTCTAGTGTTTGTTAAGAATAAAAATATTATTGTTAGAATATATTTGAATCTCAGAATGCATTATTTATTTGATTCTATATAAAGTAACAAGCTATTTCAAGTAAATGAAATAATTTTTAGATTATATATTTATATATGTAAGTGAGTAACGCTAATGCTGGAACTGTGGAAAGGGAGAGAGAACTCTGGTTGCGTATGGAGCATGGTGATATTTGTGCGCAAGCGAGACATGCGTTGGGAGCACTAGAAGCACGACCTGGGATTCCACCCCCCTCCCTTAATCCTCCGCCCTGCACTCCCTCCCCCCTCCCCCACACCTGCTTTTGAAAAACTGTTTTCATTATTATGTTTTTATTTCACGCCTGCTTTTATTTAATATGTACAATTGTGAACGCATGCATGTGTTTGTGTATGTCTGTCTGTCTTTCTTTCCATGTCTATATTGTTCAAGTCTGCACTGAGATGGGGAGGGAGGAGAGAGAGAGAGAGAGAGGGGGGGGAATAGGAGAGACTGATAAACTAAAATGTTGCACGCACAATCGGCCTTTAAGTACATTAGCCCCTGACGTATGCCCAGGCACGCCGAGAGGGGGGGAAGCAGGGGGGGTCGTTGCCAGGGGGCCCGCATCTGTAAGGGGGCCCGGCCGCCCCGACCATGTCAATTTTTTCACGACTCATTGTTTATTAAGGGGCCCGCAATGATGTCCTGCCCTGGGGACCTTGTTGGCTCTCGGCGCCACTGCGTATGCCCGTGGTTGAGTGCCACAGGGGAGAAAAACGAGTTTTTGCCAGAGGTAAATAAATTACCCAGTCAAAATGAAACAGTTACGGCGGTAAATGACTTTTTTTCTAAGAAACTTGTTTCGGTTAATTAAATATATTATATATCAAAATAAAGGAAATTGGATAAATATTAAATTAATACAAAATCTTATTTTTGTTTAATAAATATTTGAATTGATTTAAGATTGAATAAACATGTATTTTTCAACCAATTGAATTATTTCATTTTTAGTGTTCAGTACAAATTAATCCATAAAATTAGTATAAAGAACATATGAATAACAAACACATTTCAAATCAAATTTGGACTACATACTGTATTATATTTAATTAATAAATAAATTTCATTTGTAATAATAATGCTAACCGGTAAAATACCCCATTTAAATGCACAATAAAGTAAAATTTGTTTGATATAATTAGAAAAAAAATCGACTGAATTTATGAAGAACAAAGTATTATTATTATCCTATTACCAATTTTCAATAGTTACAAAATGCGAAATAACAGTTCAAATAAAACGAGACTAGGACCTATCGGACGCAAAAAGAACAGTTTTTCGGACCACAGTAGTGGCCTATGGTACGCAACCAGTACGTTTACAAATGTGGTTATTAATTCCCCCTAACCCCCCCCCCCCCCAGTACATCGCTCCATTCTTAAAGGATACACAACCCGCCTCTAGGTATTTATGCATTAAAAAATGATGGTAGGAAATATTACTTATTTAACAGAAATGATAGAAAATATAATTTAACAAAAAGAAAATAGAATTTATTCAACAAAAAAACTGATAGAGAATAGAATGTATTCAACAACATTCATTGAAATATTTTGTTTAATAATTTATTTTCAAATCGAATGAGGCAAAACGTTTTACTTAAAGTTACAGGCATAAAGACAAGAGTCTTTCTTACCGATAGTCAGACTAGGAGGTCGCATAGGTCCCTTGGTTGCCATTACCTAACAGTCTAATATGACTTTACAGCCCCTGTTGTCAGATATCATTAGGGTCCCAGGATTTGCAAGACCCGATCTTTAAATCGGTTGCTCATAGGGTCCCCAAGTGTAACTAGCCCAAGATCCCGAAATTAAACTATTCCAAGATTTACCCCTCCCCCCAAATGTTCCTTAGCCTAAGGATCACAAATACAGCTTTGCCTACCCCCCCCCCTTAATTTTCTTCTGCCTAAGACCACCTGCCCCTCAAGCAGGCCCGTAGCCAGTTCAAAGTTAGCAGGGGGGCACCAATACCCAGCAAGGGAGTACCTTCTCAGTTTAGTTACTTTTTCTTTATTTTTTTAAGCCCCCCAGTGCCCCCCTTGGCTACGGGGCTGCCCTCAAGAAACATGAATGAGCACGGGAGTACTCACGGACATGCTTGTGAAGCGGTAATAGCTAAGTTCCGAAACAGAACAAAAGATTTCAAACTATTATAAGACATCCTAGTTTATAAGACTTACCGTTTCTCTTGTAATGAATAAATATTTTTTACATTTGTAAAAGCGAAAAATATGCCTTTTATCCTTTGAAGTAATCGGCTGATACCTGGCTTTATATATCTTCTGTATCAGTGGGACTGGAAGTGAGAGCTAATTATTCATTAAATGGTTCGTGCGCGAACAGCCAATGAAAACGGCAGGAGCTTAGCAAACCAGCGAGAATTAAATGATTCAAGGGTTATTGTGACCACAAAATCACCCACGGGGATAGGGTGATGGGAGAAGAGGGAGAGAGACAGCCCCATATCGTGAAAATTCTACAGCAGGGGGCCAGGTATTCTACAGCAGGGGCCAGGTATTCTACAGCAGGGGCCAGGTATTCTACAGCAGGGGCCAGGTATTCTACAGCAGGGGCCAGGTATTCTACAGCAGGGGGGCAGGCATTCTACAGCAGGGGCCAGGTATTCTACAGCAGGGACCAGGTATTCTACAGCAGGGGGGCAGGCATTCTACAGCAGGGGCCAGGTATTCTACAGCAGGGACCAGGTATTTTACAACAGGGGCCAGGTATTCTACAGCAGGGGCCAGGTATTCTACAGCAGGGGCCAGGTGTTCTACAGCAGAGGCCAGGTATTCTACAGCAGGTGCCAGGTATTCTACAGCAGGGGCCAGGTATTCAGCAGGGGGCTGGCATTCTAAAGCAGGGGGCAGGTATTTTACAGCAGGGTCCAGGTATTCTACAGCAGGGGCCTGGCATTCTACAGCAGCTGCCAGGCAATCTACAGCAGGGCCCAGGCATTCTACAGCAGGGGCCAGGCCAATACCGCGGGGGGGGAGGAAATAAATTTTAGAGAAATCAAGCAGAGAGGGCCTGAAAAAACGCAGGGGGGGCGGCCTCCCCCAGGCCCCCCCGCACGCTACGGCCTAGAAACAGGTTATAGTTGAGGTACATATAATTTTTCATTTGTCTGGGCATCGAAGGTAAAAAAAAAAACTTGAAGTACCTTTGTTAACATATGCTTTATTTGGCGTACTTGGCTAACAATGAGGTGCTGTTAGCTAAAGCTGCAAGTACTGAGTACCGGTCCAGTGTCTCTCTTTACTAATCATCTTTGATTATAATTAAATAATGTGTTTGAGCACATGTGGAATCCTGGAACTGATTAATATCATGTTCCAAGATAACTTACTGTAGCACAGATTATACATTATACACAGTGCCGCAGAGAGCTTAACTCGCACCCGGGGGGAACAGTACCTTTTTAATACCTTTTTTAGAGCCCCCCATCCCATTCGAAAACCATGTAATATTATATGTAAAATACACATTTCGGCGGCCCTTTGTGAGTAGCATCCGGGGTGCATGATGACCCCACCCCCTTGCCCACCCCTCGAATGCACATTGACATTTTCAATGAATTTTTTATAACGAAAGCCGCCATAATTGTGTTATTGATACTATTATATCAACTAGCTGTACCGTGCAAAACCTTTGCATAGAGTTATATCCCCTTATGCTTGATCGGTAGGCTAGGTTATTTTTGGTTTCGGGCAGATCTGATTTTTTCATGATTATATTTTAAACTGGAATACTGTTGTATTAATTCTTTACTTTCGATTTAACGCACACTGGAAATGAGTATCATAATATATAGGGCTGTACCGGATTGTAATTTTTAGATCCTGCAGGAATCGGAAACGGAATCGGATTTAATATTTGAATCCTGCCGGAATCGGAACAGGAACCGGATTTTACCAAATTATATAGTAACTCTTCCGAACGAAGTAGTAAGTTCTCGCCTAACATAAAAAAGATATAAGAATCAAGAATAGAATAAAAAATTTAAGTTCTAGATAGCAACAAACAGTATTAACCATTTAGATCTTGAAGACTGTGACTAAAGCCCCTTCCCCAATCTTGAGTTAAGAAAGATAACTATGTCGAAATAACAGGTTCTTTTTTTTATTTTTTTAATAAAGCTGTACATAATTTAACTTGATTTCTATTACAATCAAACAAAGAAATGGGTAACATATCTTAGAAAGTATAATAAACATGTTTGTTAATAAATGAATTCCAAAAATATATATATACTGTGGCACCACCCGATGGCTTATTTTTCTTTAGTTTCCATAGTGACGTCACCAAACATTGTTATTTCATTCATACTTTCCTTTAAATCATTATCTGACTATTTCCCATAAAACGCAAATTAAAATGCATTTCAAATCTAAATCAATATCACTTTAATGTTCAGTTAAAATGTATCTTCAAATTATTTATCTAAATATGCAAGGAATGTTATCCGAATCGTGAAAAAATCCACTAAATTAAAAAAATTGGCAGAAAAATAAAATATTGACCTATTTTTAAACTGTAAACAAACAATAATAGACCGTTGTCTGCTCTTTAAAGAAGTTAAACTTTTGTAGCTTAATATAGTTTAAAGAAAACACGGAATCAAAAGTAGCGGAATGTAAGGTGTCGTATTACTACTAGACTAAATACGATTCAAATCTTCCTTTTTAATATACTTTTACTTACATAAAGAACTAAAAGCGATCATTGATTTAATTTTATAGCGCTAAATATTCCAAAATTATGATGCGCTAAAAAAAATTTCTTACAAATTTCAAACAACAAAGAAATCCGGCTTAAATCCGGCACATTTTAACCGGAACCGGAATCGGATCCGGATTTGTTAAAACTGCCGGAATCCGGCTTAACAGGAACCGGAATCGGATTCCGGTACAGCCCTAATTATATATGATATTTAGGTGTTGCATTATTTAAAAAGTGGAAGTAAAGCTCTCTTAGCCCCTAACGGGACATAGGGGCACATGAAGTGTAGGATTCATCTGTCTCTATAACCTCGAGATATGAAGGCACAACGCCCAGCCGCCTTTACTTCACCAACTTATGTCAGGAAGCCATTTAAAGCTGGGTGGACTTGTGGGACCGAAAACACCTTGGGAAAACTCCCATGGTTCCATGGTTCTCACCGAGGATCGAACTTAGGACTCTAAGATCGACAGTCGAGTATCTACACCACTCGGCCATCTGTGCCAACGTTGCATTATTAAAAATAGTACACATTTCGGCATGCTGCTGCTCACTGCTACATAGTGTGTAAGAGTAAAAAAAAACACAAAACATAACTTTGTGAGGTGCAAAACATTCTTGTGAGGGGTACTCACGGACATATTATGAGGGATACTCACGGACATACTAGTGAGGGATACTAACGGTACCAACGGACATGCTTGTAATGGGTACTCAGGGACATATTGTGAGGGGTACTCAGGACATGTAATGGGTACTCAGGGACATATTGTGAGGGGTACTTATGGTACTCATGATACGTATATACTTGTGAGGGGTACTCACTGACGTACTTGTGAGGGGTACTCACGGACGTACTTGTGAGGGGTACTCACTGACGTACTTGTGAGTGGTACTCACGGACATACTTGTTAGGGGTACTCAGGACATGTGAGGGGTACTCAGGACATGTGAGGGGTACTCACGGACATAATTGTGAGGGGTACTCACTGACGTACTTGTGAGGGGTACTCACTGACGTACTTGTGAGGGGTACTCACGGACGTACTTGTGAGGGGTACTCACTGACGTACTTGTGAGGGGTACTCACTGACGTACTTGTGAGGGGTACTCACTGACGTACTTGTGAGGGGTACTCACGGACATACTTTCGCACCCTTTTGGAGTAAAAGAATAAAAGGTGAGAACGGCTGCATTAATTAAGGGACCGTTATATTTAAACATACCATGTCTCAAAGCAGTTGGAGACTGCCCCCGACTCACCTGGCGTGGGATTTCGTACAGCTACCCTCAGAATAGATTTTTTACCTACACCGATTCCTTGATCGGGGTTGTGTGAACTTTGCTGTATTGTGAGACGCAGAAGGACAAAGAGGAAGAAGATGGGCGAATACTGTGTCGTTAATGTTTACATAAAAGTACATGCAATTAAAAGCGAACAACGGATCAAATCACCCAATAGGGGTCGTATTTGGTCCTTTTGGAACTACTTTTCTGTATTCATTACATCTCTTATACATCTCATATAATGCTTGATTAGTGCATACAATGCCTGTTGTTGATTAAAAAAAAATATAGAAATATTTACATAGCTGTGAGAATCTTAGGTGTTGCATTAGAATTTTAGTTGTTTGCATTTGAAATTTAGGTGTTGCATTAGAATTTTAGTTGTTAGCATTTGAATTTTAGTTGTTTGCATTTGAATTTTAGTTGTTTGCATTTGAAATTTAGGTGTTGCATTTGAAATTTAGGTGTTGCATTTGAATTTTAGTTGTTTGCATTTGAATTTTATGTGTTGCATTTGAATTTTAGGGATTACATTTAATGACCGATACAGTAAAGCAAAAAATGTTCAGATAGCAAAGGCTATTAAAGGGAGACAACAGTCCAGAACAAAGGTGTATATGTGTGTGATGGGGGGGAGGGGAGGGAGGGAGGGGGTATAGATGGCAGTGACCGAACATGTTAAAGGTAAACTTTTAGAACGTGCACTGGTAGAAGGTTCAATCTCATTTTCAATCGCCTTGTAACCAAGGTTACCCAAAATTATTTTTCGTCCTCTGATTTTGTTTTAAGGCCTTTTAGAGGGAGGTCGAGTGTCGAACTGAGAGTCTCGGGTTGGATCCTAAGGAATTTTTTTTTTGAAGCTGAAATCCCTTAATTTGCAGAGGATACAGACACACATGAATTCTACACTTAACATCAGCCCTCTAGCTTTATAAAAGGATTGTGTGGTTAGCACAACGCCCAGCCGCTTTTTACTTCCCCCCAAGTTAAGGCCGTTTCGAGAACTAGTATTTCTTGCTAGTATCGGAATAGAAGAATTTTCACTCTAATTTTACGCTCCGAAATCGATTCCTGGCGCCTTATTTTACGCGTAAAATGTCATCGATTGTTGGTGAAATGTGTGATGTCCCCGGTGCACATTGTGGTGCGCTAATTTTTAAATATGTCTGCGATAACGACATAAAGTGATTAGACTTCTATATTCATAGGCATGTGCATACAATATATGGTGGTAACCCTATGGTGTCTAGTCAATAGACTTCACTATCCATATACAATTGACGTTTTAGTGTCATTGGGTGTGTTTGTGTGAAATCCTTGTAAGGATGAGATGTAATCTCTCAAACCTTATCAACCACTAATGAGACGATTTTTTGCAGTACCTTTCTTTCACCCCCCCCCCCCACCATAGCTGATAGTGCTATTGCCATGGAGGCACCACGGGTGATATAGAGGAGACTTTAACTATGTCCTGAATTATTCATTGGTCCTCTCTGCACCAGGGACCCTCAGGTTGAAAGTCGAGCGCTTTACCACACGACTATCCGCCCCCCCCCCCCATGAGTATCTACTCTCAATATTTTAGTTGATGTGTGAGTGTGTGCTTGTGTGTACGTTTCCGAGAGTGCGTATACTTACATATACTTACATTTCTTCCACATTTCATATCATCACCAAGACGCTGAGTGGTTTTAAAAAAAAAAGGCGTTCAAAATGATATTCAAATTTTTTTAGATCTATTTTTTTATGATTAACGGCAAAACGTTGTAGTCAATCAATACTATGTAAAAAGTAAAGTTCCCTTAGCCAAGACGGGCCATCGGGGCAGATGAAGTGTACAGTTCATCTGTTTCTATAACCTCGGCATATTAGAATGATTGTGTGGTTAGCACAACACCCAGCCGCCTTTATTTCCCCAACTTAAAGTCAGGTACCCATTTAAAGCTGGGTGGACTTGTGGGACGACGTTGCACCAAATTTCACCTGGAAAAATTCCATGGGTCTCACCGAGGATCGAACCCAGGACTCTCAGGTCGACAGTATAGTATCTGCACCACTCGGCCATCCGTCCCACCAATACTATGTAACAGCTCCATTTCTCCGTCGAAACAAAATCTTCGTCTTTAGCGAAATACTTAAACCAAAACGTAATGCTACAAAGCAGTGCCCACTGGTCATTAATGACTATAAGCAATGACGCCAGGAAAATGGAACTAAAAGCAAGTCAACCATACCCAGTGGTCAATCTGTTTATAATGAAATTTTCTTACTTTGTTGCTACTTAATCAATTCTACGTTGGCCGGTTACACCCAGCCATTGTTTCACATTGTTCGGCCAATCTGCTTTGTGGTCAGCTTTATTAAATTTTGACTGTGTGCCCGTTTGAGAGCCTGAGCCCATAAGCAGCTGCCCAGTTAGCCTGTCCATTAGAACTGTTCTGCCATTGAGTACCTAATGTACTGTTGTGCTGTTTTCTTTTTGCCTTTTTTTTTTGTTCAGGTTCTTGTTAGCAGTTAGACAATTAATAAAACGTGTATACTCAAATGGGAATTTCCTGTATCTAATTATCTCCCCATTTCATAGCCAATTATTAAAAAAAGGGGAGATCAATCTTATGTTGTTTCTAGGTTGAATGGAATTCAGGTTTTTGTTATTAAAGATAAATACTATAAATTTGCAAAATGAGGTTTAAATTTTGTAAACAAAAACGAAATTCGGCTAAGCCGCCGCTAAGCTACACGACCCAGTTTACAACCATATATTTAGATATATATATATATATATATATATATATATATATATATATATATATATATATATACGTTTAAAAAAACATAGACTTTTATTAAAATGTCTTTAGGTCATACAGATTTTTATATAAATTGTAATTGACTTAATATATCATGAAGGGTATTTATGTTTCCTTTCTTTGTGAGTGCACATTTTATTGAGGCACCACGGACCACTTATGTGTATTGCAAGCGCAGGGCCCCAATCGCTTTTACTTCTGAAAATAATGTCATATATCCCTTTCTACGGACCCATAATTATAAAAAGAAATAACAAAAAAATACTGTAAATGAACAAAAAAGCAGGAAACGTGAGTACAGCTTATCAACGATACTTAGACAGCGTGGCAAACAAGCACACTGACTGAAGCGCGGGCAAATGCGTCATTTATTTAATTTGTCAATGTTTGAGCTCTACGTCATCAAATGTGTACATAAATTGATTTTCGCATCTACGCCACGATAGCTGCAATGATGGCGGCGGTGTAGGCAGTACATCATGCGTCACGCCCTCTTTCCAACATGAAACAACTTTTTAGGGGCAGCAGCGTTGATTTATTGGAAGTAATGAACCAGAGGTGTGCGGATCTTGAAATTTAGCGTCCGCGTCCGTCCATGGATTTCTATCAATTATCCGCGACCGCAGAATCTTACAATATTGGTTTGCAGTCAGTCCGCGCGTCCGCATTGCTGAAATTTAGCTGTTTAAGTGACTTGAAATTTTTTTATGGTAACGCTAAAGAAAATTTGTTTAGATGTTTTAACATTAATGTTATCATCCCTGTTTAACATCCCTCCCTGTTTTTTATTCTTCAAAAAGCCACTTTTATTTATTGATTTATTTTCAGATTCAGTGGCAAAAGTTTACGAATAAGTAAAGTATCTATTAAAACTAAATTATTATAGGCAAGGGCACGAGGATGCGCGTCAGTCCGCGAGTCCGCAACTTAAGTTAACCATACGAAGCGTCCGCTGTCAGTCCGTGGATTCGGAAAAGTCTGCGGATCTGCGTCAGCAAGCGGACGCGTCCGCTGTCCGCTCATTTCTGTAATGAACCTGGCTGTAGAACCAAAGAAAGAAGAAGAATGAACCGACCTAGATAATCGTATACCTTTCAAACCACATTATTTGTTTAGCTATTTCTCTGTTTATTTATACAAATACAACTACCTATATGTTGTATGATTTTAAGCTAAGTTAATTCTCTTCTTAATAAATGATTTTTCGATGAAACTTAGTATTAACTTGTAGCATTACTTTCTCTTTATTCTGCTTATAGGTTGTCGATCATAATCTATTGTGTTCTTTAAAAAAATATAAACATAATCAAGATGTAATTACTAATTAGCACAAAAATATCATTATTAAATAGATTTTTCAATTTCTTATATAATATGATAGCAAAAATAGCTTAGTGGGAAATAAGATTCTAAGGGCATTGAACTGAACTACACCCGGTCTAAATATTAGTGGGGGGCGAATAATTCAGGCAGAATGTGCTACCTGTTATGCTTTCTTAAATTTTGGTGTTACTTTTGCCCAAAACGTTTCGACAACTCTGTTGTACTAAGTCCACCCCCCTCCCCCCCCCCCATTGTATATGTGTAGAGCGGCTAGATTAAAAAAAAAATAACCCCAGATTAAAACAGTGGATCAAACTTTGGATAAAACAGTAGGTAAACAGTAAGGTCAAACATTGGGTCCAACATTGTGTCTAACATTGTGTCAAACATTGAGTCTAACCAGCCCCGTAGCGTGAAAATTCTACAGGAGGGGCCAGGCATTCTACAGCAGGGGCCAGGCAATAGCGGGGGGCGGGGCAGGTAATACATTTTACAAATAAGCAGGAGGGGGGCAGACAAAACGCAGGGGGGGTGGCCCTCTGCCCCCCCCCCCGCACGCTACGGGCCTGAGTCTAACATTGTGTCAAACATTGTGTTTAACATTGTGTCTAGCATTGTGTCAAACATTGTGTCTAACATTGTGTAAACAAACTGGTGCAATTGCTGTTTGTTTTGAGTTGTTGTAGTTGTGGTTGTTGTTTTACAAAGAAATGTTGTTTTCCATATTGAAATAGTTCGAAAAAAGTTAAAGAGTTTGTTATTAATTTTAATTGGTTCTTCTTTAATACAGTGAACATATATTTCCACATCTCTCAGTTTAAGGTGTTGGTGCAAAAGTTTTATGCAGTTGTTGACCTCTGTTTCCTACATTTAACATCCTGCTATCAGAAAGTCGCGATTTAACAAAAAGGAAGGTAGGGACGGGTGGGTAGGAAGGGGGGTGGGGTGGGGGTAAAGGGGGTTGAGTGATTATGTCTGAGAAATAAGGTCACGAGGATCTTAGCCCAGTGGCGTCATGCTCACGGGAGTAAAAATTGTTAAAAAAAAAAAGGGTTGAAGGAATATAGTTACCGAACGTCTTCTATGAGAATATCTTTCTATCTAATCTATCTATATCTATCTAATCTATCTATATCTATCTATATCTATCTATATCTATCTATATCTATCTAATATATCTATATCTATCTAATATATCTATATCTATCTTTTAACGTCCACCTTCATCAATCTACAATTCTACATTTATCTACATCTATCTACATCTATCTATATCTATCTACATCTACCTACAACTATCTACATCTTTCTATATCTATCTACATCTATGGTGGTCGGACTTTTCGACCCCAGACACTTCGACCCTGGGACACACCTATCTTTATCTCGCTACACACACCTATATCTATCTCCAAATATGTTTATGTTTATAACTATCAATATGTTCCTGTGTCTCTATATATTTATCTACATGTAAATTAAGTAATCAAAGAAGTACCAGGTGCCCAATACTAAACCACCTGAACTGCTTTTCGCAGTGACACCAGCTTTGCTAGAAACATCTGGACATAAGTGACCAAAAAAAAAATCCTAAAAAGACATCGAAAGAAAATAGCGCACCAACTTTCTATGGCTGCTTAAGACTTTGAAAATGAATTATAATGTTGGGATACCAAGAAAATGTTTTATTGTTGTGCATGGTCCAACGGTGCATCCAACAGTAAGTAAAACAGTGCGTCCAACAGTAGGTGTGTGATGTCCCTATAAGGATGAGATGAAATCTCTTATATTCTATAAACCACTAATGGGACGGTGTTTATAGTGCCCTTCTTTCATCCCGACCATAGCCGATAGTGCAATGACCATGGAGACACCACGGGAGATATAACGGAGACTTAAGCCAAGACCTGAAAATATAATTTGGTCCTCACAGAAGATCGAACCAGTTACCGCACGACCATCCTTCCCCTTTCCAACAGTAGGTAAAACAGTGCATCCAACAGTAGGTAAAACAGTAAGTACGTCCAACAGCAGGTAAAACAGTGCATCCAACTGTAGGTAAAACAGTACGTCAAACAGTAGGTAAAACAGTGCATCCAACAGTAGGTAAAACAGTGCATCCAACACTAGGTAAAACAGTGCATCCAACACTAGGTAAAACAGTGCGTCCAACACTAGGTAAAACAGTGCATCTAACAGTAGGTAAAACAGTACGTCCAACACTAGGTAAAACAGTACGTCAAACACTAGGTAAAACAGTACGTCAAACAGTAGGTAAAACAGTGCATCCAACAGTAGGTAAAACAGTGCATCCAACAGTAGGTAAAACAGTGCATCCAACACTAGGTAAAACAGTGCGTCCAACACTGGGTAAAACAGTGCATCCAACAATAGCTAAAACAGTGCATCCAACAGTAGGTAAAACAGTGCATCCAACAGTAGGTAAAACGGTGCATCTAACAGTAGGTAAAACAGTACGTCCAACACTAGGTAAAACAGTACGTCCAACAGCAGGTAAAACAGTGCATCCAACAGTAGGTAATACAGTGCATCCAACAGTAGGTAAAACAGTACGTCCAACACTAGATAAAACAGTACGTCCAACAGCAGGTAAAACAGTGCATCTAACAGTAGGTAAAACAGTACGTCCAACAGTAGGTAAATCAGTACGTCCAACAGCAGGTAAAACAGTATGTCCAAGAGTAGGTAAAACAGTACGTCCAACAGCAGGTAAAACAGTGCGTCTAACAGTGGGTAAAAAAAGGGTTCAAACTGTGAATAAAAATGTGTGCCACATAGTGTGTCAAAATGTGTGTCCAACAGTGGGTCAAACATAGGGTTAAAAATTGTGTTCAATAGTGTCAAAACGTAGGTGAAACAGTCAAACGTTTTGTCAAACAGTGTGTACAACAGTTCTCCAATAGTGTGTCAAACACTGTGTCCTACAGTGTGTGCAATTAAGGGTCAAACAGTGGGTCAAACAATGATTAAACAGAGGGTTATACAGTGCGTCCAACAGTGGGTCAAACGGTTTGTTCAACAGTGGTTCAAATAGTGGGTCAATCAGTGGGTCAAACAGTGGGTCAAACTGTGGGTCCAAAAAGTGTGTCCAACAGTTGGTCAAACATTGTGTCATACAGTAGGTACAACTGTGGGTCAAAAAGTAGGTCAAAAAATAAATAGTGAAACGGTCAGTAGATAAAACAGTGCGAAAAAAGTGAGTAAAATAAGTGGGTCCAGCTGTGGGTCAAATAGTAGGTCAAACAGTGTGTCCTAACAGTCTGTCCAATAGTGTGTCTAACAGCGGGGTGAACAGTGGGATCAAAAAGGCTCAAACTTTGGGTCCCAAAGTGGTTCAAACAGTGTATCAAACAGTGTGTCAAAACAGTCGGTCAAAACAGTGTGTCAAAACAGTCGGTCAAACAGTGTGTCAAATAATGGGCAAAAACAGCGTGTCCCTGAGTGGGTCAAACCGTGTGTCCAACAGTGGGTCAAACAGTCTGTCCAACAGTGTGTTCAACAGTCAAACAAATGGTTAATACAGTGTGTTCAATAGTGTGTCCAAATGCGGATCAAACAGTGTGTCAAATAGTGTGCCACACAGTGTATCTATTAGTGGATCAAATATTGAGTGCAGTAGTGTGTCAATTAGTGGGTCAAGCAGTCTGTCCAACAGAGGTCGAAAAGTGTGTCCAACAGCGGGGGTGGGGGTGAGAGGGTAGGGGTTGATGGATGACTTAAAAAAAAACAAAAAAAAAATAACTGTTATTAATATCTAGTTAATAGGCATGAAAAGACAAATGTTCATCATTTTAGAGACTCAAATCATTTGAAGGGGTTTTCTTAAAGGTACTTATGGACTAAACTTTGCAGTAAACATTTTATTTTTAGTTATTTCCTTAAAAAAAAAAGATTTTGGAAATGAGATGGGGGTATGGATTAAGTTCATTTACAGCCGCCAGCAATTAAACAGCCATATACTGAAATGGCGGTTGGATAGCGAAGTCGATAGTGAACTCGGCTTACATGCAATACGTACTGGTTTCAATCCCTGGTTAAGCCAAAAATATACGCCGCTGACATGGTGAGAAGTAGGGCGCCATCAGGTCTATAAAACGTTTCAAAGCACATATGTTGATGTGCTCATCTGTTGATGTGTCCATCTTCTGATGTGTCCATCTGTTGATGTGTTCATCTGTGGGTGTGTCCATCTGTTTATGTTTCCATCTGTTGATGTGTCCATCTGTTGATGTGTCCATCTATTGATGTGTCCATCCGTTGATGTGTCCATCCGTTGATGTGTCCATCTGTTCATGTGTCCATCTGTTTATGTGTCCATCTATTGATGTGTCCATCTGTGGGTGTGTCCATCTGTTGCTGTGTCCGTCTGTTGCTGTGTCCATCTGTTCATGTGTCCATCTGTTTATGTTTCCATCTGTTTATGTGTCCATCTGTTTATGTGTCCATCCGTTGATGTGTCCATCCGTTGATGTGTCCATCCGTTGATGTGTCCATCTGTTGCTGTGTCCATCTGTTCATGTGTCCATCTATTGATGTGTCCATCTGTTGCTGCGTCCATCTGTTTATGTGTCCATCTGTTTATGTGTCCATCTGTTGATGTGTCCATCTGTTGATGTGTCCATCCGTTTATGTGTCTATCCGTTAATGTGTCCATCTATTCCCCTCAGCGACCACATCGGTTATGGCCAAAATGTCTAACTGACCTATGTCAGACATTGAAAAGTTCAATTTGAACTTTAAAAGGTTAGTGCGACCGGCCAATGCAAGAAAGTGAATTCAACAATTAAAAGATTTTTTTAATTGCGGGGAAACAGTAAAGCAAGAAACCTTTAGAAACCAATTAGAATGATTGTCAACATTTGTGGAGAGTTCCTTCATCAAGATTTCTTTTTTTAAAGAAAAAAAAAGAATTTTACAATTAAATTATTTTACTTCACCTTGTTTTTTTTTTTTAGCTTTCGGCTTTTACTGTTATTAATGTATTTGTTTTATAATCTGTTGTTTACTCATACCGTAGATTTTTTAAAATGAATTTTACAGACGCTTTTGGCACACAACGTTAGCGGTGTTGATTGTTGAAGTGTATACAAGCCGAACCAAAAATGGAATTATGCAGTAACCAATGTTCTTTACCCACATTCACATTTTTTTTGAGGAAAAGGACGGGGGTGGGGGGGGGAGACGAAGGGTGGCGTCTATGATTCCCACGCGTTTTATTACCCCCGTGAATACCCCATTCCTCCCCCCAGAGGCGTAATGAGGGGGGTAAGGAGGTCATCATGCCCAGGGCGCTACTCACAAAGGGGCGCCAAATGGTATATTTTACATATAATATTATATTATGGGGGGGGGGGCAAAAATGTATTGTGCCCCGGGCGCGAGTTAAGCTCGCTACGCCACTGCCCCAGCCTCCACACACACACACACACATCAGCATATGTACGTAGATCTTACTCTCTACCTTAACGGCAGTTGAATCGTCACTTTGTTTCACACACATCCATACATTGCATCTTAACAAGTAGGAACAACAAACATACAAACAAACAAGCTAAAAAAAAAACACGTGTGAAGTTGTGGACAGTTATTGCGAAATATCCACACATTATTCATGTTTTCTTCTCTATTTCTGGATGAAAATTTGTTTCTGAATGTATTAATTTATTTCTCTGCATTTATTTCGCTGTATATATATATATTCTCTCTCTCTCTCTCTCTCTCTCTCTATCTACCTATCTATCTACATATCTATATTTCTCTCTCATTCTCTATGTCTGTCTCTATCTCTCTCACTCTCACAGACACACACACACACTCTATCTCTCACAGACAAACACTCTATCACACATACATATATACTGTCTCTTTCTCTCTCTATCACACACACAGACATACACTCTATCACAGACACAAACACTCACACTCTCTCTCATAGACACATACTCTCTCACACAGGCACACACACTATCACACAGACCGACATACTGTCTCTCTCTCTCACACACACACACAGGCACACATGCACACTCTTTCTCTCACAGTCACACACACACTCTCTCACAGGCACAAACACTTTCTCACGCAAACAGACACACTGACTCTCTCTCTCTCTCACAGACACATATTCTCTCTCTCACACATACTCTCTCACACAGACACACACACACACTCTCCCACAGATAGACACACCACCTCTCCCTTTCTCTCACAGACACATACACTCTCTCTCACACACACATACTCTCTCACACAGACACATTCTCTCTCTCTCACACACATACTCTCCCACAGATAGACACAGTGCCTCTCCCTTTCTCTCACAGACACATACTCTCTCTCTCACACACACACACTCTCTCTCACAGGCACACACACACTCTCCCACAGATAAACACACTGCCTCTCTCTCTCTTTTACATACACACCGACACTCTCTCACACACAGACACACACACACTATCACACAGTCAGACACACTGTCTCTCTCTCAAACACACACAGACACACACACACACAATCACACACACTCTCACACAGACACACACACACATTCTCTCACGGACACACAAACACTTTCTCACACAGACAGACACACACTCTCTCACAGACACAAATACTCCCTTTCTCTCACAAACACTAGGTGTGTGTGTGTATATATATATATATATATATATATATATATATATATGTCAGTGTGTGTGTATTTATATATATATATATATATATATATATATATATATATATATATATATATATATTATATCTGGCAGTGTGTTTGTGCATATATGTATATATACTAGTTGCAAGTACCCGGCTTTGCCCGGGTTTAAAATAAGGTTTTCTATTTACCTTCTGTTTTCTCCCTACCCCCTCTCTCCCTTTCCCTCCCTCCCTTTCTCCCTCCCTCCCTCTCTCAAATCTCTCTCCGTCCCTCTCCCATCTCCCTCTCTCCCTCTCTCCCCCCGTCCATCCTCCTCCCTCCTCCTTTCCTCTCTCTCCCTCCCTGCCCCCTCTTTCTCTTTATTTCTTCCTCCCATTTCTCCCATCCTCTCCCTCTCTCTTCTTCCCTCCCTCTCTCTCCCTCCCTAACCCCTCTCCCCCTCCTTTCTCCCTCCCCTCCCCTTTCCACCTCTCTCTCCCCTCCCCCCTCTTTCCTTCTTCCTCCCTCCCTCATCCCTCTCTCTCCCTCCCTGCCCCCCCCTCACTTTTTATCTCTCTCCCTCCCTACTCCCTCTCTCCCTCCCTTCCTTTCTCTCTCCCTCTCCCCCTGCTCCCTCTCCCCCTGCTCCCTCTACCCCTGCTTCCTCTCCCATCTCCCTCTCTCCCCCTCCCGCCCTCCCCTCCTACCCTCCTTTCCTCTCTCTCTCCCCTGCCCCCTACTCTCTCTCTCTCTTTATCTCTCTCTCCCCCCCCTCTCTCTCTCTCTCTCTCTATATATATATATATACTTATTATTATGGTTTCACACTTCTTCTAAAATCCTTCTTCATTCCTTTACCTTCCTCAAACTGTACACATCAGAGAGCATGAAAAAACATCAACAATTCTTTGCATCACAAAGGCACAATACAGCACCAGCGCGCAAGTTCTATTCGATCATAGGGAAATGACGTCACAGAGGAATTTTATTTATGGCGCCGTCGAGATTACTTTAATATAGTAAAATACTAAAATAAAAAAAAATTAATTACAATTCAACTACCCATCGATATGAAACGAAACCTGTCCTATTACCTTCCCCATGTAATTATGTGCATGTGTAACAAATCTCACGTTATTTGTTTGTCTGGATCTTGAGTTATAAGGGAACAGACAGACAGACAGACAGACAATAAATGCGTCTTATAAGTATACTAGTTGCAGGTACCCGGCTTTGCCCGGGTTTAAAATAAGGTTTTCTGTTTACCTTCTGTTTTGTCCCTACCCCCTCTCTCCCTTTCCCTCCCACCCTTTCTCCCTCCCTCCCTCTCTCAAATCTCTCTCCGTCCCTCTCCCATCTCCCTCTCTCCCCTCTCCCTCTCTCCCCCCGTCCATTCTCCTCCCTCCTCCTTTCCTCTCTCTCCCTCCCTGCCCCCTCTTTCTCTTTATCTCTTCCTCCCATTTCTCCCATCCTCTCCCTCTCTTCTTCCCTCCCCTCTCTCTCCCTCCCTAACGTTAAAAAAACAGCCGGGTGTAATAGAGGAGCCGCGTGAAAACCGCCAATGTAGCTACACTTTGGGGGGTGGGGGGGAGGTGACTTTTCTTACCACTGCTCGTCAAGGGCCCAATTGGGCTAGCACGTCCCTTGGCATAAGGGTCGATATGACATAGTGTAAATTAAATGTCAACCGTTATATTAGTAACGAAAACCAAAAATATCGGAAAAAAAGATGGATTAAAAAAACAAGGAATTTATAAAAATGGTTTCAAAGCAAGTTAAACTTTTCCAATAATAAGAAATTTGTACAATATGAAGCAACAAAATAGTGTTCACGGAGCTGCGTTTTGTTAAATGTAGTCACTGCATATGACGTATGCACAGTCACTGCGTACAGACACAGTTAAAGCTCACAGGTTCAGTCGCTGCACGCAAGTACAATCACTGTATACAGGCACTGCCACTGCACACATGTAAAGTCACTGCACATATGTAATTCACTGCACGCATTCACTGCACACATCCACAGGCACTGCGTATATGCACTGCACTTAGACACAAGCACTGCACATAGGCACAGGCACTGCATTCAGATCATTCACTGCACAAATGCACTGCACACAAGTACAGTCACTGCTAACAGACAGACATTTCAATCAATAGGTAAACAGTTTAAAGATTTTCTATTTTCATTCTTCTGAACGTGGCATTCATGTTTTATGAGCCCAACAACCGAGACACAACATATAAATTAAATCAATTTTTGTTACTTACAAACTAATTGGCTATGAAAAGGAAAGAGGGCTAGATAAAGAAATCCCATGTAACTCTTTTTTTTTTAGAGCATTTTCGAAAAAAAATGCTCTATTGTCCCCGTTTTGTCTGTCTGTCTGTCCGTCTGTCCGTCATCACCCTAGATCTCAACAACCATAAGTCCTAGACCCATGATGTATATATCATTTTGTAGGTCTTGGCCTGCCAATAAATGACTTTTTCCATTTCGCGATCTGACCTCTCAGGGCCGTAAAAGGGGCCTTAGTACCGTTTTTTACTATATAAGCTATATTAATAAAGGAGCGCTATATCTCAGCAACTATAAGTCCTAGACCCATGATGTATATATCATTTTGTAGGTCTTGGCCTGCCATGTGTACATCAAAAGTTCATTTCGCGATAGGACCTCTGAGGGCCGGCTTCAGGGCTCATAAGGGGCTTATATATTATATATACACCTTGTACGTTCAATAACCCGTTCATTTGGTGCGAAATACTACAGCACGTAGTTTCACCAAGATTTATTAAGAAACTCATCAAATGAAATAGTAAGCTTGTGTTCTGAGTTTAATTGAAAGTATCAGAGCTATGCAAAAATTGACGGAGTTTTCGGACGATTAAATGACTATAATTTCGAATGTTTTCAATTATGAGTCCTATTTCAGCAACCACAAACCACCTGTAGTTAGATTTAAGAGACAATAATTTTTTTTCAAATATAAAGAAACGTCTTTATAATTTTTTTTTACAGATATATGCATTACACAATTGAATTTATAAACATTTCCAAAATTTACAAATATTTACTGAAAGCTAACAAACGTACTGATACATAACATGAAAATGCGCTAACACGTCCTGTGTCCAGAATGGAACAGGCTTAATTGCTTGTTTTGTATTACTTACATCTTTTAAATGTGAAAATCATAAATAAATAAACAGAAAACATCAGGGCAACAAACTAGACGCGAGGATACATTGTTGGAGCACAATGGCATTATACACGTTAGTTTGGAGTTCACTGCCATGGGCGTATTCATGGGGGGGGGGCATTTGCCCCCCCCTACATTTTGAAAAAATGTCATATAAGATGGGGGGCATTTGCTACTCCCCCCTACATTTAAAAAAAATGTCATAAAGTTGTTATTTGCCCCCCCCCCCTGGAAAAATTCCTAGCGACGCCCATGTTCACTGCCTCACTTCACTAGAACCCTCGTATACTAAAATAAATTCATATGCGTCCTGACAATGGCATAGCGAGGGGGGGGCAAGGGGGCATCATGACCCGGGTGCTACTCACAAAGGGGCGCCAAACGGTCCTCAAAACATATAATATTATATGGTTTTCGAATGGGAGAGGCAGGGGCGCCGAGAGCCAACACGGGCCCCAGGGCAGGACATCATTGCGGGCCCCTTAATAAACAATGAATCGTGAAAAAATTGACATGGTCGGGGCGGCCGGGCCCCCTTACAGATGCGGGCCCCCTGGCAATGACCACGCCTGCCCCCCCTCGGCGTGCCTGGGTAGGGGAGGCGATAAAAAGTATTGTGCCCTGGAGGGTGAGGGGGAGGGGAGGGGCGAGTTAAGCTCGCTACGCTACTGCGCCCTGAGCATTGTAATTCATACAGGGAATGTTTGGGTCATCGTAGGCACGGCTCTAGGCATGCTCTTCTCGTTCACAACAAATGACATTTACGTTAGGTTTATGTCGTTCCTTTAAAATGTTGTAGTTAGCTTGTTCCAATATCAGTTGAATTTGATTATTATCACTAATTAAGCCGGTGAAAGGTTCCACAGTATTTGTCTCATTATTGTGACCACGCTCATCATTTCCGTAAATTGCCTCATCCCTTTTAAACAAGTAAACACAAATTGAATAGAAAGATTGTTCACAAAATTTACAATTTTAAATAACAGACATATCAGACATAAGTCGCAGCTAATTAATATTCAGGCAGACGACTTGGTGAAGTGGGGTCAAAGGCAGCCGCCTAAATTGCTTAACGGTTTTAAAAAAGTAAAATAAACGGCCTTGTTAATTTCTTTAATTAAAAACACAGATGAGGATTAAAAAAAACTTAAACATTTAGACATAAACGGTCCTTTTTTGTTAATATATTACCGGTAGACATAAACACTCACTTGAATAAAATAATTGGCACTGGCATATGTATTTTGTTATGCTTATGTTTTGGCTATAATAAAGTATGCCGTACAGTTTTCTGTCATCACCGTCTATGAAATCTTGGATTTAAATTTTTGATAGGAAGCATTTCTCTAATGCTAAATAAGTTCGTTTTTTTTTTGTCAACAGTGTAGAGTCCACCTTTAAGTGAATGGGGAGGGGGTGGGTGGGTGGGATGTGCTTTAACGAAACGTACATTGCGTAAACTGGGTAAATAATTTATTTATATATTCTCTTTGATGTTTGTTATGTAACGCCAATTTAATTTAATAGTTACTTCTAATTACCAATACACGTTAATTTAAGTGAGCACCTTGGTTAATAATTAGATGCTGCAAATTAAATTCAGACATAGCGATCGGCAACTAATTGTGATTAAAGGGAATGTTGCTGATAGATTGAAAGTTGCAAAGTTAAAATGGTATAGGTAAATATTAAGTCAACCATAGTCTTCTCTTTTCAATGAAAGTCATCAATTTTATACGTTCTGTTTTCCGCTCGACAATGCACTTCCTTTTCGATATCTAAAGACTAATCTGTATAAAAGGATTTACAGCAAGAGATACACGGGCAGACAAAGGACCGATACGCCATAAAATCTACTAAGATATACAGAAAAAGATACACTGGCAGATACAAGGACAGATGCGCCAGAAGATACACAAATATATACAGCAAACGATATACTGGCAGATACAAGGACAGATACGCCTGAAGATACACAAATATATACAGCAAACGATATACTGTTAGAAACAATTTCAGATATGCCTGAAGATGCACTAAGATGTGCAGCAAAAGATACACTGGCAGATACAAGGACAGATATTGCTGAAGATACACAAAGATATAAAGCGAACGATATACTGGCAGATACAATGGTTAATACACACATCAGATACAACAATGAATACAACAATAGATGTACCACCATATACAGCCAACAGAAGGTGTAATAGATACACCATCAATACACTATGAGAAACAACTAACAGATACATTAGCAGATTCAACAAACAGATACACCAAAAAGTTACAATAAAAAATATACATCATACAAATTCAACAAACAGATACAACAAACAGACTCAACAAACAAATGTAACGATAGCTGCTGGTGTGGTGTATCTGTTATTGTGACATCTTGTGTACAGCTTAACGGTAAACAAACTGGGTCTTTCTATCGCGAGCCCTACGACAGTGGCGGACTTGGGGGGGGGGGGGCTACTGGGCCGGCCCCTATTCTGATCGGGGGGGGGGGAAGGGATGGAAGGGCAGGCGGGCATTCTAGTCGGAAATCACTCATATGACACTCGCTTTAGAAACCCCTAACCCAACCCTTCAAATTGCATATGCCTCGGTGTCCCGTACTCCCAAGGCCCGGTCTCTGCCCATGCTAATTCACTTATCGTTCTTTCAGCCTCTGCATACGCCCCCCCCCCCACGCCCGCGCCCCCCCTCCCCTCCTGTTTACCACCCCGGGCACTTTGTTGATAACGACAAAAACCGCATCATTGTCTGTATCCGTCCAAACTTGTTGAGGTCATAAAAATTGTTTTATAGCTTGAAATCATCAAATGTTCTACTCAGCAATCAATGTTTTGTTTTTTTTTCTATTGTTAACTGGGCGCCTATGTGCACACAAAGTTAACTATGGTAAGACTCATCGCAGCCTGAACATTCTAATCCCTGTTTTTCATCTGATACCCTTGGCCCTAATCTAACTTTTTAAAAAAAAAAGTCAGATCAATGTTTCGGAACTGGAATCGAAAATCCAATAGGTATCGGTACGTTATCGGCATAGCCAATAATTGAGGTATCGTGCTATCACTGTGCATAGTATTTATTATATAGGTATCGTGCTATCAATGTGCATAGTATTATTATATAGGTATCGTGCTATCAATGTGCATAGTATTTATTATATAGGTATCGTGCTATCAATGTGCATAGTATTTATTATATAGGTATCGTGCTATCAATGTGCATAGTATTTATTATATAGGTATCGTGCTATCAATGTGCATAGTATTTATTATATAGGTATCGTGCTATCAATGTGCATAGTATTTATTATATAGGTATCGTGCTATCACTGTGCATAGTATTTATTATGTAGGTATCGTGCTATCACTGTGCATAATATTTATTTCATGGTTCAATTAAGTATTATTTTGTAAGAAAAGTTCACAATGAATGCAGTAAAATATAAAACAATCTTAAATAATCTAACAAAACTATCTTTAACTTAATTTTTAGAGCAATGCCTTGAGTCCTTGTGTTTAGATGTCAGTGCAATGCTGTGAAACATTGTGTTTTGATGCCATACTACTGCACTGCCCTGCCTGCAGGTTCATGTCAAAAGCTCTACTGAATATTCTTGTTGGTTGGCTCATAAATCGAAGTCTAGCCATTGTAATAGTTTCATTGACCTGATTAAGTCAAGATGACCTGGCCATTAGCCGACCTAACGGTAAAAAAAAAGAATACAACACCCACCTAATGCAACAATAACTGGTACAATAAAGACCGAAGCTGCAGTGGCGTCACTAGGGGGTGCGGGGGGTGCGGACCGCACCGGGTGACACCCTCACAAGGGGTGACACCAAAATGCAAAATATCTAGTTTTAGGCCTATATTCCTATTTTGTAATTTAAAATAATTCAAAGCCGTATTTAATTTTTAAAAATAAATAAAAATATCTCCGATTATTAACAGCAAATGACTTTATAAGGCTTCGAAAAAAATTAATGCCAAATAGAAAAATATCTCCGATTATTAACAGACACTGCGTACTTTTTATTATTAATTATTTTAATGAAATTATTGGTATACTTGCATTGACCTATAGATATCAATTATTTATTCTTCTATTGTCGTTGTAAATTTATGTATAAATTTTGCTAAGAATGCTGTATGTCTATGGGTGTCATGAGAGGGGTGATACCATGTGTTACCGCACTGTGTGACACCAACCCTAGTGACTCCACTGCAAAGCTGCATTGACCGATGCTACACTGAGGTACACAATGACAGGGGAAAATATTGACTGTTACAACAAAGACTGGTGTAAACAATGAATGGCCCCCAACAATCAGAGGCAGATTAAGGTCAGTGTAGGCTACGTAAAGAGGGAGATAGAAATTATCTTAGTGAGCCCTTAAGAGGAGTGAGATATAAAAGCTGGCCCCGTGGAGGGGGGGGATAAATTAAAAAAGCATTAACATAAACATATAATAAGATTTTTACTTTTAGTTTCTATTAAAACGTTAATATGTAAACCAACTTGGTATTATTAGAAAAGTGTGCATTTGTGGTTTCCGAGGATCACGAGACCCCAGGTGCTGCAGTTAATTTCTGCCTCTGTCATTCCTAACTGGTGCAGCAAAAACCATCGTATTGATTGAGTATTGTATTCTGGGTGAGTGTCGCATTCATTCAGTATTGTGTACTGGGTGAGTGTCGTATTCATTCAGTATTGTGTACTGGTTGAGTGTTGCATTCATTCAGTATTGTGTACTGGGTGAGTGTCGCATTCATTCAGTATTGTGTACTGAGTGAGTGTCGCATTCATTCTGTATTGTGTACTGGGTGAGTGTCGCATTCATTCAGTACTGTGTACTGGGTGAGTCTCGCATTCATTCAGTATTGTGTACCGGGTGAGTGTCGCATTCATTCAGTATTGTATACTGGGTGAGTGTCGCATTCATTCAGTATTGTGTACTGGGTGAGTGTCGCATTCATTCAGTATTGTGTACTGGGTGAGTGTCGCATTCATTCAGTATTGTGTACTGGTTGAAGGTCGCATTCATTCAGTATTGTTTACTGGGTGAGTCTCGCATTCATTCAGTATTGTGTACTGGGTGAGTGTCGCATTCATTCAGTATTGTGTACTGGGTGAGTGTCGTATTCATTCAGTATTGTGTACTGGTTGAGTGTTGCATTCATTCAGTATTGTGTACTGGGTGAGTGTCGCATTCATTAAGTATTGTGTACTGAGTGAGTGTCGCATTCATTCTGTATTGTGTACTGGGTGAGTGTCGCATTCATTCAGTACTGTGTACTGGGTGAGTCTCGCATTCATTCAGTATTGTGTACCGGGTGAGTGTCGCATTCATTCAGTATTGTATACTGGGTGAGTGTCGCATTCATTCAGTATTGTTTACTGGGTGAGTGTCGCATTCATTCAGTATTGTGTACTGGGTGAGTGTCGCATTCATTCAGTATTGTGTACTGGTTGAAGGTCGCATTCATTCAGTATTATTTACTGGGTGAGTCTCGCATTCATTCAGTATTGTGTACTGGGTGAGTGTCGCATTCATTCAGTATTGTGTACTGGGTGAGTGTCGTATTCATTCAGTATTGTGTACTGGGTGAGTGTCGCATTCATTCAGTATTGTGTACTGAGTGAGTGTCGTATTCATTCAGTATTGTGTACTGGTTGAGTGTCGCATGTGTACTGGGTGAGTGTCGCATTCATTCAGTATTGTGTACTGTGTGAGTGTCGCATTCATTCAGTATTGTGTACTGTGTGAGTGTCGCATTCATTCAGTATTGTGTACTGGGTGAGTGTCGCATTCATTCAGTATTGTGTACTGGGTGAGTGTGGCATCTGTACTGGGTGAGTGTCGCATTCATTCAGTATTGTGTACTGGGTGAGTGTCGCATGTGTACTGGGTGAGTGTCGCATTCATTCAGTATTGTGTACTGGGTGAGTGTCGCATTCATTCAGTATTGTGTACTGGTGAGTGTCGCATTCATTCAGTATTGTGTACTGGGTGAGTGTCGCATTCATTCAGTATTGTGTACTGGGTGAGCGTCGTATTCATTCAGTATTGTGTACTGGGTGAGTGTCGTATTCATTCAGTATTGTGTACTGGGTGAGTGTCGTATTCATTCAGTATTGTGTACTGGGTGAGTGTCGTATTCATTCAGTATTGTGTACTGGGTGAGTGTCGTATTCATTCAGTATTGTGTACTGAGTGAGTGTCGCATTCATTCAGTATTGTGCCTTGAAAAGATGCTCATAAATTTCCTTCATTGTTTGTGGCACAAATTCTCAAATTTGATGACATTATGCCAAGATCAACAAGAGTTTTTAAAGTGCAACCATATGATCTTTATTGTCCATCTTTGTAGATTAGCTTACATGATGGAATTTGCAAAGTGTGTCACTTATACTTTGCCTCACTAACAATGTTGAAGAAACATACAGAATAACACAGAGCTCGGGCGCAGGAGAATGTAAAAAAGTAATGTTCCCTTAGCCCTATAGGGCCATCGGGGCAGATGAAGCGTAGAATTCATCCGTTTCTATAACCTAGGCATATGAAGGGATTGTGTGGTTTGCACAACGCCTAGCCGCCTTTACTCCCCCAACATAAAGTCAGGTACCCATTTAAAACTGGGTGGAATTGGGGACTTTCACCAGGATCTGAAAAAGTCCTAAGATTCTCACCGAGATTCGAGCCCGGGACCCTCCGGTCGACAGTCAAGCGCTCTACACCACTCGACTACCCGTCACCTAAGAGAATGTGCCAACCCCAAATTTTCCAGAATCAACTCAGATAAAATGCATCCGTCCGCCTTTGAGAATCGCTGCTAGAAGGCAAAGAGAACTCATGGCAATTATTGGCAGTATGGAAAATGCACATTCAGAGGATGTTGAGTGGCTAGATGAGGATGAAGTTGATCTGTCTGCAATTAATCTTCCAGGAAACGATGATGGGGAAAGATTTATGTCAGTCGTAACTATGGATGAACACTTATCTTCACAATGGATGGATGATTTCTAGTGATTTTTTTAAAAATAAAACATAATTCACAGACTTACTATAAACATATTCAATATAGCACCAGAGCTGCTCACATAATTTGTCAATCTAGTCCTTTTTTTAGTCGCATTGTTTTGTTACCATTTTTATTATTTAATCACTGGTTGAGGTCAGTTTCGCTAATCTACTTCTTATCCTGTGTCAATAGAATGCATAATCGGAAGATTATCTCAAAGTTGACGCCACTCATTGTAAATGAATAGTTAGCAGAGAAATGATGTTTATTATATAATTTTCAAGTCCAATTTTTGCAATTTTTTTTTCAAATTCAATTGATTGAGTTACTGTTTCAAAGAATAACTGAGACTACTGTTGACAACTGGTTATTCTACTATTAAAGTCATTTAATAATCTGATAGTTCTTTTAATATTTATATTTTAAGGCAGTTTAATAGTGAAGTGCGATTTAAGTTTTCGATTAAATTTTAATTAGCTGTTAATGAAAATTTTTTTCAAAAGTGTGACGTACTTTAGGGGGGGGGGGGTGGGTCCTGAGATTTGTGACACTTTGTGACGGGTGGGGGGGAAGGGAGGGGTCAAAAATCGTCAAATATAGCGTGACGTACTTTATGGACGGCCCCTTAGTGGTGTAGTTGTGGGTGAAGGCGTTACTAAAATAGCCCTGGTCCACAGAGCATATATTATGGTGGCCTAGATGCACCGGCGGCGGAACGTAATATTTTAAGGGGGGGGGGCAAGCAAAAATTCAAGGGGGGGCTCCGCCCCCCCCCCCTTGAAAATTTAAGGAGGGGCAAGACAAAATATGACCGAAAGACAAATTTTACCCCCTTAATTCTATAATAGAATATAGTAATTCTGTAGCAAGTATTTAATCGATATTATTAAAAAATAATATATATTAAAAAAAACAAGCAATTAAGCCTGTTCCATTCTGGACACAGGACGTGTTAGCGCATTTTCATGTTATGTATCAGTACGTATGCTATCTTTCAGTAAATATTTGTAAATTTTGGAAATGTTTATAAATTCGATTGTGTAATGCATATATCTGTAAAAAAAAATTTATAAAGACGTTTCTTTATATTTGAAAAAAAATTATTTTCTCTTAAATCTAACTACAAGTGGTTTGTGGTTACTGAAATAGGACTCATAATTGAAAACATTCGAAATTATAGACATTTAATCGTCCGAAAACTCCGTCAATTTTTGCATAGCTCTGATACTTTCAATTAAACTCAGAACACAAGCTTACTATTTCATTTGATGAGTTTCTTAATAAATCTTGGTGAAACTACGTTCTGCAGTATTTCGCACCAAATGAACGGGCTATTGAACGTACAAGGTGTATATATAATATATAAGCCCCTTATGAGCCCTGAAGCCCGGCCCTCAGAGGTCCTATCTTTTGATGTACACATGGCAGGCCAAGACCTACAAAATGGTATATACATCATGGGTCTAAGACTTATAGTTGCTGAGATATAGCGCTCCTTTATTAATATAGCTTATATAGTAAAAAACGGTACATAAGGCCCCTTTTACGGCCCTGAGAGGTCAGATCGCGAAATGGAAAAAGTCATTTATTGGCAGGCCAAGACCTACAAAATGATATATACATCATGGGTCTAGGACTTATGGTTGTTGAGATCTAGGGTGATGATGGACAGACGGACAGACAGACAGACAAAACGGGGACAATAGAGCATTTTTTTTCGAAAATGCTCTAATAAAAATGAACATTGAGCACTTCTGTCGCCAACTGATTCGTAATGTCAGTTTGTTTACAAATTTAATAGTAAAATTAGATCAGAAAATTACTGATAATTATCATGAATGATGATGAATATGAAACCGGAAACGGGAAACTCAATAAACAAAAAGTAATTTATGAAAAGATAATAAATAATTGTATTTTCTTTAAAAATTACATTTGCCGTCATGGCAATACTTCTCTATATTTATAAGACGCATTTGCCATCTGTCTGTCTGTTCCCTTAAAACTCAAGATCCAGACAACCAAATAACGTGAAATTTGGTACACGCAGTGGCGCAACCAGGGGGGGAGGGCGGGGGGGGCGCTTGAGCCACCCCCAGGCCAAATCATCAATACATAATCTACGTTATAAAGTTACAAAAAAGACTGTCAAACTGTCTTTTTTCAATATGTGAGCCCCCTAGCATTTTTGCTGGTTGCGCCACTGGAATACACGTACACAAAATTACATGGGGAATGTTCTTAAACAGGTTTCGTTCCATCTCAATGGGTACTTTAATTGTAATTAATTATTTTGGATATCAAAGACATGAAAATTGGCAAACTTTTACCCCGATTTCAGGTTTTACGAGCTTCTCTCCCACATAGCTAACTTACTATAAATATGATCGGTACGGGGAACCAAATATCACATTACTTACTACATTATTACATTCCATCCCTTCATCCATAGAAATTGTCATCTTTTGATACAGTCATGCCTAAGAGAGAGAGAGAGAGAGAGGGGGGGAGGGAAAGAGGGAGGGAGGGAAAGAGGGAGGGAGGGAGGGAGAAAGAGGGGGAGGGAGGGAGGGAGAGAGGGAGGGAGGGAAAGAGGGAGAGAGAGGGAGGGGAGAGAGAGGGAGGGGAGAGAGAGGGAGGGAAAGAGGGAGGGAGGGGAGGGAGAGAGAGAGGAACTGCCAAAAATGTTGTGTATCACATTGCTTTAAGATAAATGTACCCTTTTATTGCATGCAAATAAACCCTTTTTTACGCGTCTTATTTTTAATCTTAATTTAACGTCAAATTACGCTTCTTAAATAAACAGAAAACATTATTTTAAACCCGGGCAAAGCCGGGTACTTGCAACTAGTTTTAAAATATGCCACAACAACTCTCAATAATGTGATTACTGTAAAATGTCAATTAATTATAATTTCTTTCAAATATTAAATTTAATAAATAAATCAAATGAATTATGAAAATGAAAATGATACATATAAACTAAAATGAATTACAAAGTTAAAAAAGTTAAAATTTTAGGGGGGGGGCAGACTGGAAATTCAAGGGGGGGGGGGCGACGCCACCCCTTAAAAGTTTTCGGGGGGGGCGCTGCCCCCCTGCCCCCCCGCTCCGCCGCCAGTGCCTAGATGTCAAGTATTAAAGAGTAAAGGGGATATATTTTTATAGGAATATATGTTTAAGGAATAAATCTCTTGGAAATGTGTCAATATATTGACCTCCTGATAGGCCCTAAAGCTCATGTTGGAAAATCCTAATTTAAATTGCTTTAGAATGCCAGTTTTAATATGGCTGGTATAAATGGGTATATTAAAAAAACATTTAATAAAATGCATTTTTGAAACCTTTTTTTTTCGAAATGTAATTTTAATACTTCCTGTTACCAAACTTTGTTTCGAACTATTATTAATCAACAAGTGTCTCATGTCCGAATGGTATGTTCATGGTAAAGAATAATTAATTACTCACATTAAATATTTTTTCAAAAATGCATATTTCTGCAAATCAGAAATAAGACTAAAAACAAAAAAGCATATAGACAAATTTCACATGGGAACGGGGGAAAGGGGTGGGGGAGATTGTAAGCCATTATATTTGAATTTTTTTTCCGGCAAATTTAAATTTTTCTTAAAATCGAAATTAACATTATTAAGTTTTATGATTCAATAGTGCAATACAGTGTCCCTGCTCTTTTTTTTTTTTTTTTTTTCAAATTTAGCAAAACCTTAAATACAATACATCATTATAATAATTTAATACGAATCAATTTTAGCTACTTTCACTTTCTGTTGGGGGGTGAGTCTGTTTTTTTTTTTTTTGGCTTTTACTTTTAGCTTTACAGTACTTAAAAAAATAAAGAGAACTTTTTAAATATCAGATAGAAATTATAAAACTAAAAGATGTTTGAGAACCTAGCCTTAAAGTAATTGGATTATTTTTATATTTGAATTATTTGTGATGAATTAGGTTGAACAACGTATTTCTTCAAATATTAATTATACATATGACATATAAAATATATACTTTCTAGTGTTTAAAAAATTGTATCTTCTATACTATTGTATATTATTTTTTCATTTTTTGCTTGTGTTTGTTGAATCTGTGTCAGTTGACCTTTCAAATTTTATTCTTGTAAGTGATTGGCATAGGGGCCCAGCTGTCTGATTTGTCCACGGCTCATAATGTCATTGATGACGACATTGATGTAGTTAAGACAGCTTTGGTCTTCATTTTATTATTATCTAAAAGCCGAGCCATTTTAAAAAAAAATCTGAGTTGTATTAATTAACTGGCTATTCATGTGAGTATAAACTCTGGGCTCTCTAATTTTCAGGACCTGGAGCAAAAAAAAACATTTACTAAATAACATGTAATTAAATGGCTTATTATTATTATCATTGTACTCTTCAGGTAAATATCTCGTCACTGTCATCCACATCAACTATTTCAAGACTTTATGAGAGCATTATCCCCTTCTCATCCTCACCTGTATCGATTCTCTGAGTGAAAGAAACAATTCTTCATGTCAGTATTAGCAAAAAGCAAGAAATGTGTCAATTAAATACATACAGTCTAAAACTAACATGTGACTGACTTGACTTAATGCCTTGATTTACTTGCGGAGCAAAGGGCCTCTGCAACCACTCTCCAGCGCACTCTGTTTTGGGAGGCCTTTTTTGATTCTCCCCATGTTTGTTTGCAAATTTTCATTTCCTGCTCGCAAGACCTTCTCCAAGTGGTCTTTGGGCGGCCGACCTTTCTCTGGTTCCATTACAGAGCCATTTTTGTGATGTCTTCTGAAGGCTTCCTTAGCGAGTGGTCGATCCATCTCCATTTTCTCCTGGACACTTGTAGGTCTATGGAATCTTGGTTTGCCAGTTGGTAGAGATCTTTGTTCCTAAATCTATCCATTCACCTTATGTTTAGAATATTCCTGAGGCTAAACTAACATGTGATGACTTATAAAAAATTGTAGGAACTTTCTTGGGCTGGTACATGAAAAAATACCAATATTTATAAATACAAAACATCTTTTTATAATGACACTATGGTCAGTGTACTTTTTATGTAAACTACCCGAGTTTCCAAACTGAGTCACTAGATTTTTGTAAAGAGTATACCTTGTGTTTGACCTAATTTTAATTTAACAAAGATTTACTGAAAAGTTATTGTCATAAAAAAATAGTAAAACCATTTCGCTGCATGTATAACATTTGTTTGAGCATTACATGAGACACCAATTAATACTTGAGAACATCTGTGATATTGAATGTTTCCAGGAAATAAAAAAAAAACCAACTTCTAAAAAATTCATAATGGAAAGATAAATTTGATTTGTGGTATGTGTAATGAAAAGTTTGACTTGACGTAAAGTATATCTCTTTGAACAACAACCTTATGTGTAACTCATGTGAAGAAAAGTCTAAATTCTCATGAGTTAAGATGGCATCGGATACTTAATGATATGAAATCCATTTCATTTGGTGACATAAAACATTTGTCCTTAGATTCTGTTTGATTTGTCACTTAAGAATCAACACTAAAGAAAAGCCTTTCAGTGTGACATATGTTTTAAAAATTTTTACTTGCATCTAATATTTAAAACATCAAGCAATGAGGCTTAGTGTCCTATCCCTTATGGCATTGTTTGATTATTGTGTTGTTCCCCTTTTTGTATGTTAGGTGCTTGTGACCTGGTTTTAGTAAGGTCAAATAATTTTGAATTTATTAATCTTATTTTC